>JAUBWS010107809.1:0-10291 GCA_032270445.1 Darlingtonia californica
TCCCATACTGTCGATATTACTTGCTTTGTTAAAGTTATGTTCCATACCTAAAAAACAATGGAAGAAACTTAAAGCGTGAAAAATTGATATTATCGATATTCTAACAACAACTGTTCTAAGGGCTATGCTTGATTTAATGTTGTATTATCTCCACAATTTTCGGCTCATTATAATAACGGAATGAAAATGAAATTGATAGATGAAAAACCACTTTTGTTCTTTATCTCGAAACAAGGCTAAACTAAAAACGACTTCCGTTAACCTATATTACAAGACACAGTGGGCAACAGCCCACTTTTTTAGAATTTAAAAATATTTTTAATAGCTAACTCGTTACTCGCACCAAGTCAGCCAGTTTCATGTAGGCAAGCCCTAAAGATTTCCATCATGTTGGAAATTTACGACGTAGTAGTTTCTTACCTCCTCGGATATTTCCCCTGTTGATTCTTACATAATTATCACGATCAGGTCGACTTTGTTCATGATAGAATCCAATTGCGTGCAAAAACTCGTGAATGATGGTACCTTGATAGACACATCCATTTCCTAACGATAAGCTCTGTTTGCCACCTGTTTTACCAACATATGACCAACATCTATATGTTTGAAAAATATTTTTAGAATATGTTGAATTTCGAAGTCTATTCGGGAAAATATGATTATAGAGCCTTGTATAAAACGAATTCTGGCAAGTAAAGGGGTTGAAAAATGAAAGTTGAATATTTAAATTTAAATTTTTGGGAAACACAGTTCTTATGGTCAGAATGTTGCTCTGTGTTAGGTCTCAAGTTGTTTGCTTAAAAATTTCATTGTGTTTCGATACACACTTGTAAGAATCTGAACTTCAATGTTCTTATAAAATTTGTTCTTACAAAAAAAAGAATGTGTAGTAGAGATTGCTGACTTCAGTTAAAAAAAGTAAAACTTGATTCGAAGTTTTTCTTACCCTCCACTCCTGAAGACTTCAATGTGATCACTTGGTATTCCTGAAGAACCATATGTGTATTCTTTGAAATTCAAACATGGTGCAACTCTCATGATTTCTCGCACAGCATTTCTGATTTTTGTTTTATCTGTACTGCCTGAAAAGTAATTGAATATAAAAATGTCGTTGATTCTAAGTATTGGCCTCAACCGGAAAACTAACTGTTGTTTTCAGTCTATCACAAACTTAGCACAATTCTTCTGGAAATCAGAATGAAAAAAAGCAATCTTTCTTAGCTACTGTTAATCCAAAGTTAATTCTTGGATATTTCAGACTCGAAGCGTAGTGACTCATTTTGGACGTAGTGCTAAGTTTGGCTTAGTAGAGAATTTGTTTGGTTAAGAGCCGAGCGAACTTTGTAGAAACCATTTTGTTCTAATGTGATTTTCCGTGTGGAAACACTTACCAAATACAGATGATATAGTAAAAGGAATCATTCCGTTTGGCCATTGTCCTCGTGTCTTAACAACGGCAGCATTAGGTGGAGACATGATATCACCTTCTTGCAACATAGCTTTCATTTCCTCTGGAAGTTCTAAAAAAATCCAATATGATTTTAATGATTTATACGAGGCTCTAAAATCATCTTTTTTTAGAACAAGATTAACTCAAATATCATTTAAACAACTTGTCAGAACTTGTACCAATCCCATTCTGAAAGAAGGTAATGTAACAAAGGAAAATATTTCCGAATACGGGTCCCGTATATGACCGTATTTTTATTTTTGTAAATTTGCCAACAACAGTCAGACTGAGATCAAATTCATAGACCACTTAAGAATACTCGTTCTTCCAACGAAATTTACAGACCATTAAAGAATGCTCGTTCTTCCAAATGAATTTACAGACCACTAAAGAATACTCCTTTTTCCAACTAACATTTGCAGAGTTTTCTACGAAATGCTTCATTTAAAATTGTTAAAACCTAATTGAATTGATGCAATTTTTTTCTAGAGATGACATATTATACAGACTTTCCTTGTAAAAACATTTCTGTGGTCTTAAATCGTTTACGTACCTTTGTTCGATTGATCAATGTGATCAAATGCAGTTTCTTCTTCATGAACTGGATGTCCACCGACCAAAACCAGTGAACAAATCAACACACTGTACCAAATCATTGTGGATTGTCAAAATTTCCAACTGGTAAAAAATAAGAGGCTATGATTTTCCAAGTTGACAAGATGCGCAAAACCAAGTATGGAGCACTGCAGATTGCTTCTTTTACAATCCAAATAAGATGCGATTGTAAAGAAAAGCAGCTGTTCTGATTTTACTGCTGTGATTTGTGTGGTATTTATACTGCCCATGACTCCCAGAAACCAAGCCAGAAGACGTTGCGTTTTTGGATAAGCGTACAATACCTCCTTTCAGCTTTTTAGGAAGTTTATTGTAAATATATTGGCAATGTGGTTTGATGACTCATTTCTGTAGACAGGTGATGAAATTCCTTTCTTCTTGTTTGATATCCTCGGTCAATTTTACGCGTTTAATTACGTCAATGTTGGCTATTAAAAAAGAAATGACGATACAATTAATGATGGGTTAATTAGTTCTTCATAAGGATGCCAATCAGCAGCAAAATTATTACAGGAATCGTTCTTCAAATGCAATTGCTTTCATAAAATCAAGCACATTTAGATTTATTGGTTAAAACTAGCGTACAGCAAACATCAGCGTTAACTAAAACAACGCAAGACCCATTCTTTAACCAGCAGCAATGGTCTATACAAAATCCATTGAATTCAAAGTTACCAGTCAGCAACATCACCAGAAACTTACCAATCCAATCTAGTGTACAGTTTGTTCTCAATAAGGATGCCAATCATCAGCAAAAATATTACATATAACACTTTTCAATCCTTAAATGCAATTATCAATCAAATCTAGAATTATCAGCTGAAACTAGCGTACAACAAACATCATCGTTAACTAAAACACCACAGGAATCATACTTTAACAATCAGCAATGGTCTATGCAAAATACATCGCATTCAAAGTCAGAAGCATCACCAGAAACTTAGCATCAAATCTACAGCAAACATCGTCCTCAGCCAAAATATTGCAAGAGCCATACTTCAAGCATCAAATTTAATGGACTACGCAAGACCAATCAAACTCAAGGTCACTTATCAACAGTATTACACAAGAAAATTACCAAGCAAAACTTTTGCACGTAAAACACCATCATGAACAATAGAAGCACATCAATATAAATATTCTTGTTTTATTTTAATCTTATGATATGTTATTACTTCTGGACTCCAGGCCCGACTCGTAAAAAAAAGCCAAACAGAGGAGTGTTTTCTAGTGCAGTTCTTCATGCCGTTTACGGTTTTTACTAAGTTTGTCCTCTGGTACTTAATAATGAATCTGAGCCAAAAGAGGGATGAAAATCTTTTAAATTTCTTTCAGTTTTGAATATAAATCTAATACAAAGGTATTTTTTATGACTTTGATGACGTTTTTAACTCCTCTAGTACGCGAAATCTACTTTTGGATCCCTAGTTTGCATTGTTAGAATCTAAACCCTATTTAGCAAGAGAAGGGAGGGGGGGGGGGGAAGAGAGGAGCTCTTTGTGCCCACGCAGTTTTTTAAGATCCATATAAATTTTTCTATTTATCTGATTCCATTGAAATTTATTGAAATTTCCCAAACGTTATTTCTGAAAAACATTTACAAAAATTATCTTTATTGCTGATATTTAAGGCTGAAATTGTTTACAATATCACAAACTGAAGCCAGATAGGGTTAAAGAACCCAATATCGACGACTGCACAAAACATTTGGTGATAACGAAGGAACGTTCAAAAAGTAACTAACGCAAAATTTAATGATTTAGACCCTACCCTCACTGTCACGTATCTTCTCTCTAAAATCGTGAATTTTTCAATTGGTTTCACGAAAATATCGGACACCCTCTACCCCCTATACGTTACGTACTGTTTGAATGATCCCTGACAGGTTTCCTGTTGTTTGTGTTAAAAGGAACAGGATATTAATCAAAGCTCTTATTTTTTGTCTAGAACTGAAGAAGCTTTTCTAGAAAATATGAATGTTTGTAAGGATGAATTTTACTTCTTTTTTTTTAGTCAACTCGTTACCATCATATTATGGGACATGTGCTGGAATTTGTAATGGTATCTGCCCCTTTGAATGCTGTAAATAAAACAATGATTATAAAAATTGATCAAAACATATATTAGCTTCCTTTTGTGTATGACTCTTAGAGTATTTATTGCGTGTTCCTTCACTTCATTTCAACTATTTTGTCTCCATTTTGTTTTCCAGGGTTATATAAAATATATCTTAATAACTTAAAAAAATATCCAGATAACATGATGAAATTTATTCAACAGAAATAAGCTTTCTTTAATTTTGTTACCATTCTTAAAAACTCGAAAATCTTTGTATTTAGATTGTGATTTTTCCGACCATTGTATCGTACAAAATACCCTTAATAACAATAACACGGACATAACTTTTTAGTTGCATTTCTAAACATTAGCCCAAACATGTCGAAAGATTTTGATGATGAAATTGTTAGTCATATACCATGGAGGAGGTTTATTTTATCTGAACTGATTCATTATTAAGCTGTGATTAAAAAGCTTTAATTCAAAACAGTGCTCATACATGACCTTTGTTAACGTCAACTTTGCAAACGTTCAACTCCATGGAAGGTGGCAGGGGCCATTTTTAATTGCACAAATAATAAAACTCATTAACAAAAACGTTGATATTGAATCAACATAAAGCAGCCATAACTTATAAACGAAAAGTTTTTTCTATGTTCTCATGCCAATTTTGGTATCTACATAAACTTTTTTAATCGATTGGTATACTCATATGTCCATTTTAGAGTTATAACCATTCAGCAGTCCTTGAAAATTTCAGAATAACATTTTTGAAGGAGCAATTTTTGTTGAAACAGCCTCGCAGTGAACGTGTTGAATTCAAGATAAGCAATTAATGGAGTTGAATTATGAGCCTCGATAAAAAGTTATAAAAACAACTACAACTCTACAAATTATTCTACTTTATCGGAGAAAACTTCGTCGGGGAGAAAAAAATGACGAATTAATCTTCCCCGACCAAAATTTCCCTTACAATAAGTTTTCCTGGGACTTAAATAATTTAATTACGAATTATTCCTTGCAAAAAAGAAATATTGACTACTTTATAAATCTTCTGCAAAATAAAAACATCTTTAAGCGATTGAAATAGTTTGGACGCTAAAGTAAAAGACAATAAAAGAAGCTAATCTGAATTTAATAAGATAAGTAATTAGTTAATTAGTTAATTAGTAATTAATTACGGAAGAGCGAGAGCGTACCGTATTTAAACCAGTTTGTGTTCTTACTCCATGAAACGTCAATTTTTTTGCGAAACGTGCGCACGCAAGGCAGAGCTTCACCCTGGCTGCGCGCCCTGTTTATTTCTAAGCGAGTAATATTTTATGTTATTGTCATCGGGCGGAACAAGCTATTCGACTTGCTTCCAGCATCCAGAAGTCAGAAAAAATCTCGTGGAAGAAGAAGGTGAATCAACATGGGGAAATTTTGACGGACTGTGTTAATCTAATTATCTATTTTTATCTTTAAAATCAAGCTTTGTTTACTGATTTTGAAACATTTGAGAGTGCTCTAAGTTCAGATATTGAATATCTGTGAAAACAATTGCTTCTGATAAGCAGGTGTATGGTATATACCGGGTGAGTCACAAAAAATTTAAAATCTTTGAGCAAATATTGCAAGGCATTCAGAAAAATTTTTTAATTAAATCTTTTTTTAATCGTGTAGAGAAAGGCTAACTTAAATTTTGGTATATAAAACGTTGATTTACGTTTGTGACTCACCCGGTACACTGATCTTTCTAAAGACTCGAAGGGTTGTTAATTTGCTCAGATACAGACTATCTTGGAACACAGGTACTATATTTTTCTATTTATTCTATTTTTAAATTTTTGATTTTGCTCAGATAAGGAACAACACAACATTTACTACAGACCATCAGGTGTTCTATATCTTTCTAACTAGAGGTATTTGAATTTGGCTTGGAGAAAGAGTATCTGGGAACAATGTTTGCTAAGGACTAGAAGGTGTTTTGACCTTTTTAAGTAAGGACTAGAAGGGCTGAAAAGTTATAAAGAAATATTAAAGTTAATAAGGTGAAATACAAATATGTTGAAAGTTGTTCAAGGTTCCTTTCACCAAGGCAATGAAAGATTTAGTGAAACTAGAGGAAAGCAATGTATTTGGTGTTCATTATTCTCTGTAGGATTTACTTTAATTAAGAGCAAGGTAATTGGAATGGTAACGATGTTGATTATATTACTGAAAAGGGTCATTCTGTACCTAAAAGTTAAAACGTACACACCTACTCAGCCACGAAGAGTTGCCTAACACATATTCCATTTGAATTTGATTCTTCAAGTTTTGTAGTTAGACTTTTAAGATCATATTCAGGTTTTTTTAGTCAAAGATATGCCCCCAGTTTTCTACATCGCGCAGAATGCTTCACTGCAATGGTGTCATTAAAAATTGTAAACATTCGAAGACGGGGGTTCGAACGTTTGACGTAACATGAAAACATCTTATTGTTGTTTTATCATATTTTATGAATTTAGCCTATGTTTATTACCTTGTAACTTAGGTATTTTTTGTCTTGATTTTTCAAATAAAAACAAATATTGCATCATAAACCCAATATAGAACACAAGTTTTTTTTTTTTTTCAAAATACTCCATAGAAAGTAAACTTCTAGCTGCTTTCCTGCCTGTCACTTTTTGGATGATCAAGCGGCCTCCCATTTCGAAATTCATAAAAGAATGGTCTAGGAAAAATCGAAAACAAGAGATTTCCTCAGGGTATCAGTTGATTTTAGTTCTCCATTCTTTTAGGATTCAGAAAATGTCAAGATATACTCTAGTTACTTAAGGACATTATCGGAGTTTTTCATCTGAAGTTGGTTAGTACTAGGTTAGAAGTTTGGCTTGGCCAAAATAGAGGGTGATAAAAAACACTTCCCCACGGTTAAAGGAATACTTTGCCGAACAGGGTATCACTGGATTTAAGATCTGTAAAGCATTATCTTTCTGTACCATAAATTACACATATAAGTGTTTCAGGAGAAGTTTCGGAGTTTTTTGGTTGGAAATAGGGTTTGTCATAATGACGTAACTTCACGTTCCTACGAGTAACTGTAAACAAACCAAAGGGACGCGACGAGAAGAATCGGAGACCTGCGATGGCGTATAAAAACTCTTTCAAGTTCAGGTTAGGATCCGAAAAGTTTTGCACTAATGATTCCTTGGAGGTTAAGGCGGATTTAGCCGAATTTATTGGGTCGCTGGGATTTGGTGAAGCAAAAGAAAACCTTGAAAGTTTATTTCAGCAATGGTTTTATAAGTATGAAATTGATAAGCCATTCTACAAAAAAATATATGTAAGAGGGCAAAGAATTAAAATGTCTCTTAGAGGGATGTGCTGCAAAAAAAGACACGAAATTAGAGAACAGTGGTTTTCATACACATTAACGGGAAAGCTGACAGTTGGGGAAGGACAAAGACACAACTATTAACGACATAGTAAGTTTTCTTTGCCTTAAATATATTATAAGTTAAGAGACCTATATTTAAAATAGCGCCAAAAAAATTATCCACGTCATTTTATAAGAAGGGTAAGAAATTTTCGCCGTTTTTATCGTTTTAAAACAATGGCATTCGTTTTAAACAATATAAAATTAAAAAAAAAACGCGAAATTAAATTCCCGCAAAAATTTCTTCCCTCATACAAAAACCCAAGTGAAGGATAATTTTTTTCAATGCCAATTATTTGTTACTACGAAATATTTTTTCAAGAATCAATCTTATAGCTGGTTTTAAAAGCTTGAACTTTGGTGCAATTGAAAATAAATGTCCTAAACATTTTCAAATGCATTTGTTTTCGCGATGATTTAACTTGGTGAAAAATCGGAAAAAATCATTCATCTCCGTAAAGAAGCCATAATTTCTGACAAATTTTTGTTGCTTTAATGTTTTAGAACAACAATTTCTTTTGTAGAAAAACTGTAAAAAGACACGAACAAAGATTTGGGAGAAAGGCAAAAATTTCGCCGAATTGCAGTTGTAAAGTAGGTCTTAAATAAATAGTTCCTTCTAAATCTAAATTTTTTTCAGAATATTAATAACAAATAATCAAAATTTCAAACGTTTTTAGGGAGAAGGTAAAAGAAATTGTCGAAGATGCCGGACTTCGACCTAAAGAATTGACAGTGGACAGACAAACTTCAAGTCCAATTCTGAATATAGCATTTTTCTAACAAACATTTATGACGGCACCAATACTGAATTTATGACGGCACCTATACTGAATTTATGACGAGTGAGGTGCAATAATAATTAAAATCTCACCCACAAGCTTTTTTGGTTTTCCGGTATTTAAACCGTAAACGTAACAACACCAGTGTGCCTCAAAATAGCCGTATTTATACTGAGACGAACTAATTGTCTGAGACGAATAGTTCGTCTTGACGATTAGTTCATTTAACAAAAGAAAAGTATTTTTCGTTGCATTTATACTGTCGAGTAAATTGATAATCAGGACGATTAGTTCGTCTTAGACGATTAGTTCGTCTCAGTATAAATACGGCTAATAGCTAATATATCTGCTCTTGTTATATCTAAAAACTTCGTTTTCACATAATGTGTAAAATAGTAACACATCGCCTCGCTGGGCTCAACTTCCAGGCGCGGATCTAGAACTGTCGCAAAATTACAGGAGCAGAGTGATAAGCTATTAAATAGTCATTATCTATTATTTGATGACAATAGATAATGACTATTTAATAACTAATCACTCTCCTCCTGTAATTTTGCGATAGTTCTAGATCCCCCCATGACTTCAGTTCTGAAAACTTAGATACAGAAAAAAAGATAAGTTATATTTTAAAAGAAAATAGCAGAAGCTTCAAAAAATCATCGTCAGTGCATGAAATACACAAAGGTTTCAATATTTACAGTACAAGTCGACAAGTAAAAAGATTTTACATAAAACTTGTAAATAGTGGGAAATCGCGGCATCAAAACAATTGTATGATCGTTGAATTGTTACGTAATAACAACGGTAATTAAAATTACACTCGATAAGTGATAGGTAATTAACGACGGTGATTAAAAATAACAATGACATCTAAACATTTGCTATCTTTAGGTATAACTTTCGCAACTTTTAAAGTTTTGCTACCAATACCAAGTTGCGTTTTACGGTTTTGGACTAATTTGCACCTACTGTAAGATTTCGAAAAATGAATTTTGAAAATAGAAAAAACACCCCGGGGTATTTATCCGACCTATAAGTGTGCCAAATTTCAGTCTCGTAAGACCAATTAGCTTTGCTATTCTGCCCCAAACTTTTAGGACATACAGAAACACATACTGAAGTTGTGAACTGCAAGTTAAGAATTCTACAGGCTGTTTACATTTGAAAATACATTTTTCAACATGGCCAATAAAAAATAGAAATAAAAATCCCGCATACTTTTAACCAGCTAATAAAGTTTTATAAGGCAATCATCATATAGTTGATAATGCTGATAACTTATGGAATTTTCTATTTTAGCTTTTTTTAAAAATCTAAGTGATATCTATAGCTATCATAACTCTCAGTTAAGACAGCTAGCTGTACTTTCCTAAGTTTAATCTTGATTAATATAGCCTGTTGGTTCAGTGTTGTAATAGGGCCTTGCCAGTAACGCAAGTCACGTCTGGTTCTTTTGTCTATGTATGAAAAATTCAGTCATTTTACCGAATAGGACTGGAATTTTTCCAGTGTATCTGAACCACACTGGATACGTCTGCTGACATTATATCAAGTATAATAAGTACACGGGATACCAACCTCGTTTCCAGGGCCTCTTTGTTTCCTTTTTTTTTTGGAAGGGGGGGGGGGGGTAAAAATTTAATCAAAAAAATCATTAAAAGTAAGTTCACAAAACTTATTTTTCAAAAAAAAATCAATGATGTGCACGACCAGCAATGTTGACCATGGCCCAATCTGGGATATCACTCAAAATATTGTCCTCAACATCCATATCAGCCCAAGAGATAGTGGCTTCGCAATCTCCATTCAAGCAGGTTGAATCATCACAAGGTTGGTTAGATGCAGCTCCAGCTTCACTGATGGAACTGGTATCACTTTCAGAAGTTTCCACCTTAACGTTCACGTTGGTAGACTCAAGATCCCAAACGTTGAATGTACCGTGCAAGAAGGTAGCTAAAGCACCAGCATTTTTGGTGGTGTCTT
>JAUBWS010107831.1:0-10291 GCA_032270445.1 Darlingtonia californica
TAAACTGCTATCAATGAGGGTTCTGCCTTTCTGTGAAACACCTACAGGGAACCTTGTGGAAATTACGGTTAGGTAATGTTTCACCACCGAAGGCCTCGTGGTGGCATTGAATTCGGGACCCCTGGGTTCTAAGCTCAGTGCTTTAACCACTCGGCCACGGGTGAAAAACATAACAATAAGAACGAGATCAATTTCAAAAGAGATTCAAGAGACAATGGAAAACCCATAATGTCACTGAACTTCTGGTCAATGAAAATAAACCATTGATTTTTGAATATAACTGTAATCAACATATGTTGAAAATTGATGGTAGTTTTTCTCTAACAAACAGGTATGGAACTGTTTGCAGTTATTAACTTAGACTTTGATGACATTTTGTATATATATATTTTGTTAAAAGCTTAAGTAACCAATGCCAAAACTAAAAACAAAACCACAGTGTAAGTTTCTTGGAGAAAATTCGAGAAACAAGAAAAGAAATTCTTTGTTGGATGTGAAACTGAATGAGCAGGAATTACTAATAACTGAATCAAACAAACAAATTGAAATTAAGAAAAAAGAACTGCAAAACTTAAAAATTGAACTCTCGCAGATATCTAGCGAAGTTGATAATGCTACACAGAAACTCTCGCACAAGAAGCAAAACCTTGAAAATATTACCAGTCTTACTAGTGATGTTTCAAACTGTATCAAGGCGAAAAAGTCAAATATTTCAAGCAAGGTTGCATTCACGATATCAAAACTCACTGCTTCAAAAAGATCATTGAAGCCATCAACTCCCAATTTGCCTTATAAAGCTAAATGTGTTCGACGTAAAGAAACATTTGAGGCTTGCAAATTAATTCATGGTGGTAAGCAAAATGATGAGCCTGTAATAACAGGAATGTTTGATACACTGACAGCAAAGGTAAAATCTGACACTTTATCAACAGTAATTTTAGCACAACCAAAACTTTCGAAAAAGTTGGCCCATGAGAACGTAAAACAGTGGAGGAAGGAGTACTACAAATCGCCCGATAATATAAAACGCTCTTTGAATAATTACTACAGCAAAAACGTAATGGGCAAACGAAAATATCAAAGTATGCGTAAATCAAACTCAAGGGCCAATTTTAAGGGTAACAAGATACCAAATGTTGTGCCATATGAAAACCTTTCACAAGCCATGAATGAAATTGATATCGGGACTTTGATACCATTTTCTCCAACTCTAACACATGGTCTTGATGAAAGTCAAGTTAAAGAGGGTGTTTATCGTAACTGCCAAGAACATGTTTTACGCCTTGCACAATTTTATCTTAACGTTAATCATGAGCGGGAAGACAAACTCAAAACTTTTGATAATTTTACCAGAAAAGATCAATCCTCATTTCTATTTTTGATTGCTCTTGGTGGGGATGGTGCTCCTGGAAGTGGAATGGCCGTTCTGATTTCATTTTTAAATGTTGCTGCTAGATTACCAAGTAGTTCTGAAAACTATTTGATTTTTGGTGGGGAGGTGTCTGAAAATTGTGAAATTGTTCGTCGATATTTGGCAATTCTTATGGATGACATAAAATTTTTAGAAAGTCGAGTATTTGAGATTATAACGTGTCAAGGCGAGAAGATAAAAGTTGAATTTTCTTTGTCGGAACTACCAAACGACATGAAAATGCTGGCTTTCTTAGGTGGTGAACTTAGCAACTCTGCCACGTACTTTTCTACATTCGCCAATGTAGCATCAAATGATGTATGTAACATCAAAAAAGCATTTGGTCTTGATTCTAAAGCTGACTGGAAACCATTTGAGTTTAAGAAACGTGTTTCAGATGCTGAGAAGGCACAAAAAAAGAAGAAGGAGATTTGTGGGTTGAATGAAATGACAAAGTCACAAAGGAGAAGATTTACAACATATATCTCAACTACACTAAAAAGTCGACAGGAGGAAATTCCCCTAGTGGGGGAATACATTTCTCTAGCTAAGTGTGAACCCCTACATATTAAGAACAATGTAGTCAAAGGATTCTTTGTAAAATTGCTAAAGATAGCTGTTGGTCAATCGGACGCAGCAAAGTTCAATACTTATAAGGAGCTACCATTAAATTCATTGTTGGTCAAGTTTGTAGAGTTTATTCGGAAAAAGATGCACTGTAATTTTTTGGCTAGCAAAATAATTCAATGGTTCAATGAGAGTACTAACAGAGGCACTGATGAGTTTAGAACTCGATTTAGAGGTAAAGAAAGTCTTTCTTACTTCAAGCTGTTTCCTGAACTTTGCTTATTGATGATTGAAAATATTCAAGATAAAACTATTAAAGGAAAGATTTTGGAAATATTTTACTGTTCGATTTTGCTGAGAACCATAATGAGTTTGGTTGTTCGCATAGAGGACTTTGATCTATATTCATGTGACAGATTAGCTGATAGTTGTAAACAACTCTTTAAATGCTGTTCATATTCTTCAAAACACAGAGTGTTAGTTTATGGACTTTATCCCAAGTCGCCCCTGTTCACGCCCGTCAAACTCTTGACTTATATGGATTCGGATTAGGTTGCAATACCATGGAAGGGCGTGAACAGAAACATCAGTCCATCGCAAAATATTCTGAAAACACAACTGTTAAAGATCGTTGGACACAGATATTTCGACATGAATACATCAGCTTGATCTATTTAAGAGAAAATGGTTTTGATCAAAGAAAATATTTCAAAACCAAAAACAAATATGTTCCAGATTATGATTCTAGTCGCTGTGAAAATTGTCGCGCAGTGTTACAGTCTTCAATATGTAAACTTTGCTCTTCAGCAGAATTCAAATCTATTATTGCAAGGATGAAAAGTTATTGAAAGGATTATATGATTTTTATATTTGAAAATAGGAATTCTTTAAAATCTTTGGAAATTCATAAGAAAATTTTTCGAATAAACCTTTTAGCTCATTTTAAAGGTCAAAATTAAATAAGCCTGGACTGGTAAAATTAGTTTTTACTTCACATCAGCTTGTTCTAAAATTTCTTGAAAGGCAATTTTTTTTCCAAATATTATTAAAGAAAATAAAAGCTTTAAATTTTGATATTGATGTTTCGAAAAAGGAAAATTTATCTGGTTACAGAGTTTTTAACATGTACTGTATATACTTTAAGGTCAGAAACTTTCGCGCATAAGCTATTTTCATGCAATAAAGTATATACATTTAAAAGATTAGAGTTTATAATATTTAATTTGATAATACTTTAATAATAGGAAAATCTATCTACGGTCACAGAGTTTTTAACATGTTTATATGTGTATATAAAAGATAGAGTTTATTATTCAGTTTATTGATATTTTGATACTATGTTTCAAAATGGAAAGTTTGAGATACATTTTCTAGTTAGAGAAAAGACTCTCACATATTAAAGTTAATTCAAGATTGATAAATTCATGCCAATCTGGGGCTTGTGGTTGGCTGATTTTCTAGTTTTTGTCTAGCTACGCAGAAATTTTTTTATAGAAATTTGGATAATTCTTGCTTGAAACAAACTATATATAATATATTCCTATTGATAGGGTTGTCGTTCGACAAGCTAGTAAAAATTTTTCCCTCATTCAGCGTAAAAGATTTCACCTTTTAGAAGGCAGGATTCTTGTTTTTTCCTTCTCAAGTAAAACAGAATATAATGTTTTTCAGATTATTATGTTTGATTTGGAGATTTTCACTTTTTGTTTTAATTTTTTGTTTCAGGATCCTAATTATTTTACTAGTTTTACAGGTTTTTTGTGTGACTTGTTTTTCTGTAGTAATTTTTTTTGCGATTTATTCAGGCCTATTTAGTCTTTAAGAATTAGATTTCAAACACATTAGACAACATATGAGCACCTGACACAACTAGGTATGTCAAAGTGTACTATAATCGCTTCGTGCAGCTGAAGACCCTGGATGACCCCTGTCAAATTTATTTGGTTTATGAAGCGCAGGATTCCTCAAGATTTCGGAATTGTAATTACCCCCTACTACCCTACTTTGTTTACGTGAGGTAGTATGGGGCATGATGACTAGAACAGTGCATTCATTGTGTCACAATAAACCGTTATATATATGCAGGGAAATTTTAGAATTTTGCAAACCCAGAAGGCTGCCATCAGAAATATACTTGTATTTAGCGTCCGGAATTCCTCCAATATTAGGGTCTGTCAGTCAGTCAGAATTTTTTTTAATTATTCCATGTTAGGTGTTTAGGATTCCCCGCTGGGGAATAAAATACCCGTTGTTGCGTTATAAAATAGCAGTCCGTTGGAATATTTATGTTGTGTTAATCAGGGTCTTTTCCAGTGTAAGAAGGACAACCTGAGCTGAAACATCACTGTCGTATTTTATTGAATTATTCAAAAAATCAGTTGATTTACTTAAGTACATACATGATCACTTGTGTTACCACACCTGGCAACTGAGCTTAATATTGCCAGTTTAACCATACTCACTGTTACATACACAGAATCTGCTCAGTGCAGGAGTCGAACCTGCATGTATGGCAACACAAGTGGATTCTTCTAGGAGTTACAATATAGTTTATATTTTGTTATTTATGAAAATATATCTCCATAGGATTTTATTTGTTTTTATTTGGAAAAAAAGGTTACATTTAAGTTGAAATCAACCTCAATTTTGTCTGTCTTATTAACCCTCAAATCTAGAGATACCCCTTTCACACCAAAAATCCCTTGCCCTGGCATGATGTAATATGTTGTCTCTGCTTTGGAGCTGGCTAACTAATTCTAATTGCTTCTCCAATAAAAACAAACTCATTAGGAAGGAACAAGGCTAAGGATCTTCTGTACAATATCCCCATTATAACTGAAACGTATCGAGTTTTGAACATAGAAAAATAATGATTAACTTCAAAATTCATTCACATTTGTTTAAGTTGCATTTTGTTTACGATTTGTCTTCAGTTCATTCACCAGCAGACAAGCGCAGTTACGGCTACCATTTTAACATTTCTCTTTGCGCGAATGGTTTGGTCCATACGGTCCGGAATATTAGTTGCTCATTTTTAGTGCCGATTTAGCCCGCCGTGCCAGTTCGCGAAATGGCTGTTTTAAGCATACTTGCGTGAACAAACATTCGCGAAAATGACCCAAATTTCCGAAATATTATTAGCGAAGCTTTCTTTCGCGAAAGTTTCTTCCCTTAAAGTAATACGGTTACAGTAGTAACGGCATTGTAGATATACAGAGTGTTTCAAAAAAAGTATATTATAGTGAAATATTAAAACTGTTTTTTAAAAACGACAAAAAGATTAAAACATTTTTCAAATTTAGTATGATGAGAAAAGTACACGTCTCCTCTGTCAACAGCAAAAAAAATTTAAAGTTACACAATTACCCGTTTGTTAACACTTTAAGTGCCAATGACCGATTTTGTCCTAAAAACCCTATGCGTAGGAGCGTTGTCTCTATTGAAACACTACAGATGATGTGTGGCGTTTCAATAGAGAGAACACTCCTCCGCGTGGGTTTTTCACATTTCGGCACTTAAAGAGTTAATTTGCAAATCTGAATTAAAGTCATTGAATTGAGGTTTTTAAAAACTTGAGATATAATAAAATGGAAGACGATCAGAAGGATAATGATGATTATAAAGCAGCTACGCATATTTTGTAAAAATTTGATAAAAAAAATCACGGTCGATCAAAAGTGTTCAAAATTATATTCGGCAGCTTGTTATATATATATACAACTTTTTTCTGATGATATCCTGTTTTTTTCTGGTTAGTACCTCAGCTGGTGCACACTTTTCTAATGTTCCCAGCCTGTTTTTCTGATGTTATCCCGGTTTTTTTCTGATTTGCCCCCATAATGTTCTGATCTGCCCCCATAATGTTCAGGTGTCCCCCCGATTTTTATTCTGGTTTGCCCCCAAAATTTTCTGATGCCCCCCCCCCCTCGTTTTTTCTGATGTTACCCCGTTTTGTTCTGGTTTACCCCCATAATTTTCTGATGTTCCCCCGTTTATTTTTCTGATGTTACCCGGTTTTTTATTTTTTTCCGCAACGGCGCGCCATAATAAAGAGTGGTTGGAATAAGGTTGCCTTGTATAAAAGTTTTCTCCAAAATTATTAAACGTCCTGGAGGTTTATACCGGACACGAGAGTAACAATAACTTAATTTTCTAAAACAAGATACCGAAATTTCATGAAATTTGTGTTAGAATTGATCTATATATTTTTAGTTTTAGATCAAAACATGTCCAAACACCATAAAACATGAATGTATAAAGATAGAAAAGAACAATTACATTATTTTCGTAAAGGGCATCATGGTATGCCAATGCCAGGACATACTAACTGCCGTAGTTAATTTGCTGTCAACGTTTTATCTAATAGATATCGAATATCCAACCCATCATACAATTGGATTCCATGCGTTACAGTGCATTGTTTTGAAAGATCAAAAACTATATCTATAAAGAACTTGATAACGTTTACAAAGAGTACACACAATTCATATTGGACTCTTTGTAATATCGTACATATCGTATTGTTCTTCTGTTATCTAGTCGCCTTTTCGTATGAAATTTGTATAAACGGTTCACGGACAGAAATTCCATGTCACACATATAGGCCAATGGGTTAATTTTTATTATTTTATAATCCATGGTATATTTTAAAGAATATTCAATTATGACGACGCCGTGGACGTGGTTACGACGTTTAGAAGATGCCTTGGGCCTGCAAGATACCTTAAGTGGAGAATCGGAGCAAATTGCTTAAAATCGCCAAATTAAGTCCGCGCCAAATTTAGAAACATTTGCTCCGCCAAATTAAATTCGAAATGCCTTTGACATTATCATTGATGACGAAGGATATGTTTATATAGCGTAGAGTCTGTTTTTACTACTATCATTACTATCCTATTCTGTTTATAATTTTACCGCAAAGGTTATACTATTGTTAATGTCTTCAGTTGAGGAAAACTGATCTGTAATGTAATGTAATCATACTTATTTTCTTCTTTCCAATAGCAACAAGGATAATAAAATTTTGATTGCGCGAAATTGAATCTGCGAAAAAGTTAATTTTTTATCCAGCGCTAAAATTTAGAAAAGTTTCCACTGTGCCAAATGTAAATAAACTTTTTGTTGCGCCACATTAAATCCGCGCCAAAACTTCTCCACTTAAGGTAGTTGTATTGTATTGTATGGTTTTATCATGGTATTAAGTTGTATGATTATGTTAAGTTGTATAATTTTATTATGTATAGTATTGTTTGCAAAAAACACACTTGCGTGAAAACAAATTTGTCCTTTTTGGTTTTGTTTCCTTATTTCAAAAGATGAAGATTTTCAACAATAGCTCAGTAACTTTACGCGAGCCTTGAAATACCGAATCTTTAAAAAAACTTCAGTTTATTTTGGGGAAAGCGACCGAACATCGCCGTTATAAAGATTATAATTACAGATTAAAGTTACGGCCTATATTTGCGAATTAAGATAGCAACAAGAAAGTGCTGATAAAACTTTTCTATATGAAACAGCTCTTCTAGCTTGCCTGGAAAATTTCATCAAAAAAGAAAACCTATAACCACGAGATTCGAAACTCAAAAGGCAGGTAAATGTACAAACATCAATTTCCATAATGGTCAAAAATTTAGCGGCAATCAATAGGAATAAGCACTTCTTAAAAATTATGATTTGTTTACTAAAGACGGAAAATTGACTCTTAATCAACACGTTGGCAGGGGCGGATTCAGACTATGTGAAAGTTGTGAATTCACAAGGTCAATTTTTAAAGATTATTATTGTTGTACTTGAGCTTTCAATTAGTTTTTTGAAAAAATCATTCATCGCGATATTACAGCTTACTTTCGCTGGTCGCTGCTCCCTTATTGCGCCGGCTATTCCATTCCCGCGTTCCGTTGTATTTTCGCCCACCCGACCGCAGTGCACGCTTCAACCTACCCCGGACTAGATGAAAGCCTCACCTAAGAATAAGACCGTTTTTTTTCTTTTGTACGCGGGCGTACTAAATGAGCCATCATCGTCTAAACAAATAACAACCGAAACAGCTATACCACGAAGAAAGATAAACACAATGCTACAGATTTCACATAGTCAGTTCGTGTTTTTGTAACGTGAAGTCACTGTGCCTCGATTTAACAATAAATAATAAGTGCGTTTGATGCAAGAACAATTTTATGAGAGCGTAACGACTAACGTAACTAGCTGAAGATTTTGTAGTTTCATCACCTCGCTATAATGTGTACACAAGATAGTGCGCATGAAAAACATACCGAACAACCGAGCTGCGAGCTGAAGTAACGATGAACAGCCTAAGGGCAGACCTGCACAGAATGAAAGTTTTGTTTTTGTCTGCTGGACGTTATAGCAGTATTGAGGATTTGCAAAAACGTTATCAGAGAGCTTTAGTAGCAAAATTAAAAGTTAAGCAATCTATAGACTTTCTTGAAATTGATGAAAATGCCATGGATATTGTTGAATACGAGAAGATAAACCTGGATGTTAATTCCAAGCCTGTAAGGTAAGTGTATACAAATTTTTTTCTTGACTGTTATTATTATTATTAATTAATTAGCACGACACTAAGATTTGGTACCACAAAATCAGGGTATGCACTTGAAACGTAGTACCCTGATTGCGAGACGTCTCACAATCGTGGGGACGTCTCGATCAGGTAGAGTTGCCGTACTTGCTAAAAGAGATTGAAGATTATTCTCATCTATTTAGTGACTACCTTATTTTATAGCTCTTTAGACATACAATTGGCTACAACAATTTTTCTGATGTATATAATGCTTGTTTAAATGGCATTTTGTAAATAAAACATATTCATAACTTCAAAGAATTATAAGCACATTATTAAAAAGTTTTGAAATGTCTATAGCTGCATCAAATTATCAAGAACATTTGTATCATATTCAAAAAATATTCATAGTACCACATCGATTTTGAACAATTTTTTCTCGTATTTACTTTGGGGCCTTTGTATGGCACTATGTGACTGGGAATTTTGTTCAATTCAATTGATGGACAACTGACAAACGACTATGACAGCTAAGTTAAATTTTTGTAATTCATTATTCCAAACATCACTTATTTCTTTGTGTTTGATAATATGTAAATGTCTTAGGAAATTTTGATCATTTTTTAACTCTATGCATATATTTATTGATATTTTGACAGTTTATTTCTCACTACTTATTGCAGATCAGATTTTGTATATTGTACTATAATATTTCTTACTAGAACTGGCTATTAAAAACTCTGATTCACCGACCACAGCATAATGAAATATATCATATTTTTAAAAATTTAATTTACATGTATTGTTTGACAATCTTTAATTGAACTATTTTAAGTTTAATAAAATATTCTGCCCATAAACATTTTTTGAAACACAATTTAAAACACTCCGTATATAGTTCCCTTAAATTTGCTGAAGGGTGGAATTGAACCACCATAACCCATGACAGCTTAATCTCATCAATCCTCAAATTAAAAAGGATATTTAAACTAATTATTATAACAACAAACATAAAATAACGTGGCAACATTTCATGCCTGTTGCTCTTCCTTTTCTGATAGTCCTATGATGTTTTCGTATGCCACCATTACATGCATCACCACCCAATGTTGTTACAGCCGCTATTACAGCTACCATTTTTGATTTTAGTCTGCACGAGAAAAGCTGCTTCCATAAGGTCCGTAGTTAGAGTCATTGCGCCCGCAGGACGCGGTTATAGTGCCGCCCGCGTTAAGTATATACAGTTCAGAGTAGATTTTATTGATACCTCCGAGCCTCTAGTTCCCAGACGAGGTATTTAATCGCGGTCAATGAAATACTATAGTAGGCGAGAGAGAGTAGGCGAGTCTCCAGTTTGGGTTATCGTATAAGCAAAGCGGTTTAGATAAAAAAATTTAAGAATAAAGGGATTTTTTCGGGATTTAGCGCTGTAGCCAAATCTGGTCCCAGATCTTTTTGATAACAGATAAAAGAAAAGAGGAACGAGGACAAGTTTGATTAAAACCGTGACTACACTCAGAATCGTCGAAAATGAGAGATATTCTTCAGTTTTCGTTGCATTGTTGTTTTGTAAGCTTCAGCAGGGTCTACAGAGGAACACGAGGAAGAAGTACCCACGCTCTTCCCTTTCTATGAAGCTAAGCTCAAGGCAAGTCAAGTCTGCGTTTGTATGAATAAAGGTATTGATATTTTGACAATTAGAATTATTTTTTTCTTAAGAAATCTTAATTGTTTTGATTGATCTATGATGTCATCGACAGACATTGCCTTGAGACATGATCAGATTAGAG
>JAUBWS010107853.1:0-23578 GCA_032270445.1 Darlingtonia californica
CCTCCACGGAATTCCAGAGGGGGTCGACTTTTTTAAGTGGACCTCCTCAACATGCGGGGTACGAATTTTTTCTGGAAAAGCCCAATGTAAAGGTGCCGCGTTCGAATTCGGTTCTTCAATGGATTCTAGTGTCTAATACCGTATTGCGGATACGGTTTCAAAACTATCATTCAGTAGTTCCATAATAATTTACCACCCTACAGTCGATACCTTCCGTTTTTTACGTTTTTTGATAGTTAATCGATTGGTGTTTTTTTGTCAAATCATGGAAATAAAAAAATAAATAGAAATCTATTTTTTTATCTCTATGGTCAAATAAAACTGTGAAATACACATTTCTTGCATCTATTTTAACAGCCCCGTTTTCATGGAATTTTTCATGACTACAGGGTGCCTAAAGATGTGTTGTATCGCGTTTGATTAGATTTGAAAAGCTTTAATTACTATCAATTTTTGATAAAAATAGATATGAATTATTTCCTAGACTTTTTGGTCATAGCTTCAAAATTCAACTAAATCATATTTACAGACAAAGTTTTGCAGATGTCATCATTTTCTTTTTGACGTCATCAATTTTGCCAGACTTTTTTTGAAAAATCTTTTTATAAATACATGTGCCCGGATGAATTCTAGTAAGCGCCCAAATCTGCTACACCTAGAAAAACTACCTTAAAACACGTGCACATGCGGAAAATCATACATTGGCAAGGCTATCAAAAACGTTAAAACAAGATTGGATGAACAAAAAGTTATTTGAAAAGATGTTGATTCGGCAAGACACCTAGAAAAACTACCTTAAAACACGTGCACACGCGGAAAATCATACATTGGCAAGACTATCAAAAACCTTAAAACAAGATTGGATGAACAAAAAGTTATTTGAAAAGATATCAAAAAGGTACAAACAAAGACGGAATTTAGAGGCATTTCTTAATGCAGTTGAAGGACGAGAACTAAATAACTTAAACACGCAAAAATTAAACTCGCTCAAAGACAGTATTACCTTGGGAATTTTTTATCTGTATACACAGGGGGGGTGGGGGGGGGGAGGGTCAACATTTAGAGTTCTAACCCAGGGTACTTATTGCTTTCAATATATAAGTCCACCCATCCACCCAATAAGTATTCTGGTACCTATGAGTACTTAAGCATATTGCCTGCATAGATAGCTCTAATTTAAGAATTTGACATATGATATACCCGGTCGCCGGGTATGTGTAGCCCGAGGTATCAGAAATGTTTTCCTTAGAGGGACTTTTCATGGGAAACTTTTGTAAAATTTGCTAATTTTTCACATCGTAGAGATTCAAAGTGAGTTAGTAAAAAATCAAAATTTAGTAAATAAATACTTATTCTCGTGTCAGTTTTTTTTGTAGAAAACAACCTACCCACCGGGTTATTGGTCAGTACCCTGAAGGATAACATCCCCTGCCCCTTGATATATAGTGTATCATAAACAATTTTTAGTGTATTCCTTGAGATATTACAAGCAGAAAACGTTATTTTGATATTTTATACTACCTTAAACAATTTAAGTTTGTTTTTAAAAATGTTAAAGGATTTTGAGTCGTTCAAATTTTCGATAAAATGTCCCAAATTAGACTTCCAGCAAAACTTCGCGAATTCAATCCAAGCATAAAACAGTTTTGGTTGGGGGTTGGACAAGTTGTTGACATTTTCAGGCCCGAACTAACAGCCTGAAAGTTTAAGTACACAAAGTTCTGCCATAAATGGGGAACTAAGTTTAGAGATTTCAAGATTTCCTTGAGAAGTTTTCGATAAATTTGATGTGAAACGTGACTCATCCTGATAAATTTAGTAGATCATGTAGGCTAGAAAAAACTAATGATAAAATACTCTAAGAGCAAAATTTACCCACACAAGTGGACAATGGCAAAAATTCGAGAAAAGAAAATTCCTAAAATGCTTAATTATTATGAAATACGAGTCCTTAAGACAATTAGTATTTTAGTGGGAATGGTTAAGCAGCAAAACTGAACGAAAATAATAAAAACTACCAAATGAATTCTGGTTTAAATTAGACATTTCTGATTTTAGATATGACTGCAACAGATGACATTTTTTACAAAAATATAACTTTGAACAGACCAGGTCTTTGACAAAAGACAATCACAAAAGCGGACACTTAATCACCTTCTGACTGTAAAACCGTCCTTCTTTGACCTGTAGATGTTTAAGATAACAAAGATTTGATAGTCTTATATTATACTATACACCTACTATCACAACTAGATTGGTTTGTCGACTCTTTGACTATTTTGTCTCTTGCAAAAACGTATCAAATATTTTCTAAGTACTTTTCTCCGCAGGATGTATATACATGCATTGAGCACAGTGTTAAGAAAGACCAACGATCCTAAGAAAAAATTTAAATTCGGGAGCTCGGTATCATTTTTATCAAAAGTAATCCACACGAATAACCCAAATGGAAGATTGCAAACAAGATAACTTATCGTAATCAAGATGAGCGTCATAACTGCGGTTTTTCGTTTTTGTAGTGATTTGGCCAATTCGTTGTTTCTCGATATCCTTGTTTCGTTGTTAACCACAATTCTGTAAGATCGAATGTTGACAAAGAGAACGAGAAGGATACTACCGTTAATGAATAAACCCCTTGATATTTTCAAAACGTTAGAATTGTCTGAAATTCTCGTGTATTTAATTACTAACTCAAGCGAAATACATAAAATGAATTCGCCTGCAATGATAATGTAAAGCTGCCGCGCTCGAATTCGGTTTTTCAATGGATTCTTTAGTGTCCAATACCGTATTACGGATACGGTTTCAAAAAATACAGTACCGAGTACTATGAACGCTACGAGCAACGGCTGGATTACCATTCCGAGAGAAAAAGGCATATTTGGGTAAAGTCTGGTAATCCCATATGATACGCCGCTTAGAATGGCTGTGATGATATCAATGATAGATAGATAAATGAATAGTTTATTGATAATGGAAAATGGTCTGTTAGTTTTGTATAAACCAAAGATCAGGAAAGAGTTAGTAACAACTGAAAATGTAGTGATTGTGTAGGTGGCTGTAGTAGTGAGAGCTTTGAACACAGTATCTTGTGATGTTTCGATTTGTCCAGTTGTATTTGACGTGAAGTGACCTCTTTCTTGCTGGTCTATCACGTTTTCCATAATAATCGTCGGAATGCGTCGATATGCCTTCAAATTCGATTAAAAGTTTGGGCAGGGCGCTACAATTCACTTTCTTCTGTATGTTATGGCAGCGTGTGTAACTCATTTATCTCTTTCCTATATCTAGTAATTCAAATGTAGCTGGAAGATTCTGAAAAAATTGATGACTTTTCCTCTCTCCGTTTTATTATTTTTCTTCACTTTTCCAATATCGCTTTAAATATTCATGAAAACTCGATGTCTAAAGTTCCGACTATGAAAGTATAGATTTTTTATTTCAATAGAAGCTCATTTAAAACTGACTAAGTAATAAGCAGGACTCTCAACTGTCTAAAAGAGTTCCTTAATGTTTTTTATGTTAATTAGTCAGTTCATACAATTTGGAAATAAAACATTTCATGGGGTGATGAAAACTCCAATATTCTCTATTGAAAAAATATAAAGCCATTATCATTAACGTTTTAGCACCGCTTTTAAACAGGTGTTTTGTTAAGCAGAAAATGTTATTAATTGCTAAGAAAGAAAAAAATAAGCATACAGTGAAATATAAACAGAATTTTCAGTGAAAATCTTCTATCATTTATATATAAAAAAAGTTATAGTTATTAGCTGGTCAGTTTCATAATTTTTAGTGGACACTGTCATTTTGAACATTTTTCTAGTTTTTGTTTCCTTTTGCATTGCAAATCCGGTATATTACAATAGTTCTCATCAGTTCAAAGTTGGCCGTAATGAAATGAAATTATAGAAATGGTTTACGTAGTAAATAGAGTTTCACTAACATCTTATTTTTGTTCACTGTAGGGAATTGAGTACCCAAAGGTAGTGCTTAACAATTTATCCACAGAAACGATTTTAGTCTCTTACGTATAACAACAAATTAAATGACTCGCTGTAACTTTAACATCTTACAACAAAGATAAAGATAAACAAGAAACAAGTTAGTATTTTTGCTAAGATCGGGGTAGTCTGTAGCAGACGCTTCCAATTTTGTCTTGAAGGTGGTAGAGGTAATAATTTTGAACGAAAAAGAAATAGCTGTTGCTTGCTACCCGAGTAAGAAATATCGATGTGAAAACTCAAATTTTTGTAATGAATTTATATAAATGATGAAAGTAATGTTAATGAATTCGGCGTATAGAGATTTTGATTTGAAAACAATTGAAATGATTTATATGCAATAACTTTTTCCTTTAAATTTTTCTCATTAAGATGTAACTAATCTTCTTTCCGATTTCTGATTGAAACAAATCTGCTGAATATGATAAACTGCTCTTCATCCCAGACCCAATCTTGGTATCTCTGAAAAAATTGATGTCAATTTCTTTTGGCCTCTTTAAGATGTTCCCCTTCTCACATCTCTTATCGAATTGATAATGAGCTGTTAGTTTTGTTGCAGGGCGTCAAATTCTATGAAGATTCTTCAAAAGCAGCCAACAAGGCATTTTTGAAAAATACCTGTTCGGAAAGCATGTTTTTCCTTGAAATTTACATATGTTCGGAGAGTATTTTGAAAACTACTTTATTGAATAGATGTTGTGTTGGTCGAAAATTTTAAGCTTTCTGGAAAATATGGATATATTCTGAGACAATTTGACGCCTGCTAAATTATTTTGGCTTTCCTGAAAAAAAGGGACAGATATTTTGTGTTTTGGATCCCTGGAGTTTGACTTTTTTGGAGAAAATAATTCATTGCAAATTTAGCTTTATCTCTTACAACAAGACTATGCAAGAAACGTGGATTGATTGCTTCTCGTACGAACCATTTCGAAAACGTCTGTCGGCGTTGAAAGTCCACAGGCTTAAGTGAATGTCTTTTTAAATTCTTGTAAGGATACCATTTTACATCTTTTGTTATAATTCTTTGTACTGTCGAATATCGCAATCCAAGGTTATTTTTCCTCAGGCTGAAATTTTCGGGGTTTTGTTGTAACTCTGTTCTAACTGCTGCGATATTTGCTTCAGATCTATCTGAGCGTGCTCTGTCACAAAATTTTTTATTCAAACTATAGCTTGTTGAATTCTGAAGATAATTCAGGACGTTTTTCGATATCGTCGACTTATTATGAGACGCTCGACAGGGAAATCTTTCAATAAATCCTGCAACAACTGCGTTGTAGCTTTTCGTCTCGAAATATCGAGAAACGATAAACACTCGTTGTTCAGTTGACAAGTATGTCATTTTTTATTAATTTTCTGATCTCCTCTCAGCTATTATGCACTTTGTCAGCTCTTATGGCTGAAGCCCTAATGTTTTTTGGGTAATAGTGTAAAAACCGATCAGCCAAGAGGAAGTATTTTAGGCCTAGTTTTAGGGCTATGTCTCACATTTTATTTATCATCAAATGATTAGTTTATAAATTTAAAATTATTTCAGACGAAACTTTGGTAAAATATTAAGCTGAAATTTTTTAGAACTCCCACTAGGGGGCTTAGAGCGCCCCCAGACCCCTTACTCAAAACTTTTTCGCTCTCGGTCGCTCTATATTTGCATTTAGCCTCCTCAAAATATTTTAGTAAATTACAGCCATGATAATTAGTGCAATTGATTATGTAAACAAAAGTCAATTATCTCAAAAACGTAAATAAGTTATTGGGTTTCGTGCCTTTTTCTGTTTTCATAATACATATGCTTAGGTTTATATTTAGCACTCTCTTCAGTAGTTCAATAGAATGGCTTCTTTCATTCCACAGATTTTTTGTAAAATTTTCTTTCTTTGTGAATTCACAATGATGTTCATTCACCTAGATAGAGGTAACACGATTTTGAAATATTATGTTTTAATGTCTAGAAAAAAATTATAGGACTTCAGGTATGTCGAAGAAAAACTCACAGAAAACATAAATCTTCATATATGTTTAAAATCATGTTTTGCGACCTTCTTTTCCTGCACTAGTATGAGGAGTTTACTTCTTCTATACCGTGCTGTAAAAACACCCACCGCTTGTTTGCGGCGATTCATGAAAATTGCAATATCAAAACGAGGCTATGTCTTCAAAAAATTGATGACAAATTTTTTCAGCAACCCGTCCCGTTATGTGAAGCAATAAAGCCCTTTGGTTGCTACGCTGCCTGCGGAGCAAAACCAATTTAAATTTGTTTTTAAGAATGTTTAATTATTTTAAGTTTCAAGTTACCCCAAATTAGACTCCCAGCAAAACTTAAAGATTTCAATCCAAGCATAAAACATGGTTGGGGGATGGGACATATTGTTGACCTCTTCTAAGGCCTGAACTAACAGCCCGGAATTTAGGTACAAAAAGTTCTGCCATAAAAGGAGAACTGAGGCTTTTTAGGGATTTAAAGATTTCCTTGAGAAGTTTTCGATAAACTCGATGTGAAATTTGACTCCTCCTGATAAATCTAGTAGATCATCTAGGGCTAGAATATACCTTTTGATAAACTACTATTAGAACCCTACGTTAAACTGTGTCAATTTTCGTGCCTGAACAAAACTTATCCACAAAAAAGGACAATAGCGGAAAATTGAGAAAAATTCCCCAAGGTCTCAAAATGCTTTATTATTATAAAATACGAGTCTTTTTAAGACAATTAGTATTTTAGTGAGAATGACATGGGTAAGCAGCAAAAATTAGAAATAAATATAAAAACCATCAAATAATTTTCTAGTTTAAATCAGATCTTTTTCACTGCAACGGGTAACATTTCTGAGAAAAATACAACTTTGAACGGACCAGGTCCTTGACAATCACAAAAGCGGTATATTTCCGTCCTTCTTCGTTGGCCTGTAGATATTTAAGCTAACAAAAATTGCTTCTTTGCCTCTTGCAAAAACTAGTTAAATATCTTCTCATTTCTTTTCTCCGCAGGATGTATATACATGCATTGAGCCCAGTGTTAAGCAAGAACATCGATCCTAAGAAATAATTTAATTTTGGGAACGCAGTATCATTTCTATCAAGAGTAATCCACGCGAATAACCCGTATGGAAGATTGCAAATGAGATAACTTATCGTAATCAAGATGACCGTTATTGCTGCTGATTTTCGCTTTTGTTGTGATTTAGCCGTAGCTGCGGTTATGCCGGGGTCTATTGTATGACTGCCGTTATTCACCATCTCCAGTTCGTTTTTTCTCGACATCCTTGTTTCGTTGTTAGCCACATTTCTGTAAGATCGAATATTGATGAAAAGAATGAGAAGGATACTAAGGTTAACTAATAAACCCTTTAATATTTTCGAAACGTAAGAATGGTCTAAAATTCTCGTGTATTTTATTATTAACGCACTTGCAATAGCAAACAAAATGCACAAGATTAATTCGACTGCAATGATAATGTAAAGGTGCCGCGTTCGAATTCGGTTCTTCAATGGATTCTTTAGTGTCCAATACCGTATTACGGATACGGTTTCAAAAGTGACAATACCGAGTAATAAAAAGGCTCCAAACAATTGCTTGATTACCATTTGGAGAGAACAAGGCATAATTGGATAAAGTGGGGGAATTTCAAATGACATTCCGCTTAGAATGGCTGTGATGATATCAATGATAGATAGATAAATGAATAGTTTTTTGATAATGGAACATGGTCTGTTAGTTTTGTATAAACCAAAGATCAGGAAAGAGTTAGTAACAACTGAAAATACTGTGATTGTATAGGTGAGTGTAGTAACGAGAGCTTCGAACACAGTATCTTGTGGTGTTACGATTATTCCAGTTGTATTTGACGTAAAGTAACCTCTTTCTTGCTGGTTCATCACATTTTCCATGATTATCGTCGAAATGAGTTGATATGCGTCAAAATTAGGTTAAAATACCACTACGCCTTTGAGCAGGGCGTGTAACTCATTTATCTCTTTCATATATCCAGTAATTCAAGTGTAACTAGAAGATTCTGTAAAAAGTTGACTTTTTTTTGACACTACTGTACTAAGGATTAACGAGTGATGACTTTTCCTCTCTCCGTTTTATTATTTTTTTTTAATCTTCCAATATCGCTTTTAAATATTCATGAAAAATCGATGTATTAAGTTCTACTATAAACTATGAAATTATATATTTTTTCTTTCAATAAAAACTCGTTTAAAACTGACTAAGTAATATGGCAGGACGTCTCGAATATCTGAAAGAGTTTTCGACGTTTTTGATGTTAATTAGTATTAAACTCTTCAAATTTGAAATAAGAACATTTCATGGGGACTGATGAAAGCCACCGATATCGTCTATTGAATGATTTTCTAAGCTATTATCATTAATTTTTCATCACCGCTTTGCAACAGGTGTTTTGTTAAGCAGAAAATTTATTATGCGCTAAGAAAGAAAAAATAAGTGTACAGTGAAAAATATAAAGATTTATAAAAGAAATTTGAAATTTACTAACTGTTCATTTTTATAAGTTTTAGTTGACACTGTCATTTGGAACAATTTTCTAGTTTTTGTTTCATTTTGCATTGCAAACCCGGTAAATTACAATAGTTATCATCAGTTTAAAGCTGACCGAAATTAAATGAAAATATGAAAAATGTTTACGCGTCGTCAATAGAGTTTCAATAACAACTTATGTGCAATGTAGCCAATTGAGTGCCAAAAGATGGTGCTTAAAAATTTATTCACAGAAACAATTTTAGTCTCTTACGCATGACATTAAATAAAATGACTCACTCTAACTTTAACATTTTACAACAAAGATACAAATACAAATTTTTGAAACAAATTTCATCAATTTTGAATAGGAAATAAAATTTACTTACTATTTGTGAAAATTTTAGAAATAAATCTGGTAAAGATAACAATTTCTGAATGAAAAAGAACTGTAGCTTGTTAACTGAGAAAGAAATAGCGATGTGAAAACTCAAACTTTTGTAATTAATTTATAATGAAGAAAGTAATTGTTAATGAATTCGGCGTATAGGAATTTTAATTTGAAAACAGTTGAAATAATTTATATGCAATAACTTTTGCTTTTTCATTTTTCTCATTTAAGATGTAGTTAATCTTCTTTCCGATTTCTGATTGAAACAAATCCGCTGAATAAAATAAACTGCTCTTCATCCTAGTCCAAATCTTGGTATCTCTGAGGACATTGATTTCAATAATGTGAATTGATTTCAATAACATTTGATAATGTGCTGTTAGTTTTGTCGCAGGGCGTCAAATTCTATGAAAATTCTTCAAAAGCAGCCAACGATGCGTTTTTGCAAAATATCTATTCAGAAGGCATGTTTTTTCTTGAAATTTACATATGTTCGGAGAGTATTTTGAAAACTACTTTATTGGAAAGCTGATGTGTTCGGTCGAAAATTTTAAGCTTTCTGGAAAATATGGATGTATTCTGAGACAATTTGACGCCTGCTGAATTATTTTGGCTTTCCTGAAAAAAAGGACAGATATTTTGTGTTTTGGATTCCTGGAGTTTGACTTTTTTGGAGAAAAAAATCTATTGGAATTTAGCTTCATCTCCTACAACAACACTTTGCAAGAAACGTAGATTGATTGGTTTTTGTACGAACCATCTCGAAAATATCAGTCGGTGTTGAAAGTCCCCAGGCTTAAGTGAATGTCTTTTTAAAATCTTGTGAGGATACCATTTTACATCTTTTGTTATAATTCTTTGCACTGTCGAATATCGCAATCCAAAGTTATTTCTCCTCAGGCTGATATTTTTAGGATTTTCTTGTAACTCTGTTCTAACTGCTGCGATATTTGCTTCAGATCTACCTGAGCGTGCTCTGTCACAAAATTTTTATTCAAATTATGGCTTATTGAATTCTGAAGATAATTCAGGACGTTTTTCGATATCGTCGACTTATTATGAGCCGCTCGACAGGGAAATCTTTCAATAGATCTCGCAACAATTGCGTTGTAGCGTTTCGTCTCGAAATATCGAGAAACGATAAACACTCGTTGTTCAGTTGACAAGTACGTCATTTTTTACTAATTTTCTGTTCTCCTTTGAGCTTTTATGTACTTTTTCAGCTCTTATAGTTAAAGCCCCAATATGTTTTGTGTAAAAAAAATTTTTTTACGAAGTTTGTTTTAACCGCCAAAGAGCTCATAAAAAGTATATTGTAATAACCGATCAGCCAAGAGAAAGCAATTTAACCTAGTTTTAGGGCTATGTCTCACATTTTATTTATCATCAAATGATTAGTTTATAAATTTAAAATTATTTCAGGCGAAACTTTGTTAAAATATTAAGCTGAAATTTTCTAGAACCCCCGCTAAGGGGCTTAGAGCGCCCCCAGACCCCTTACTCAAAATTTTCTAGCTCATTTCGATCGCTCTATATTTGCATTCAGCCTCCCCAAAAATTTTTAGTAAATTACAGCCATGATAATTAGTGCAATTGATTATGTAAAGTCAATTAACTCAAAAACGTAAAGTTATTGGGTTTCGTGCCTTTTTTTGTTTTCATAATACATATGCTTAGGTTTATATTTAGCACTCTCTTCAGTAGTTCAATAGAATGGCTTCTTTCATTTCACTGATTTTTTGTAAAATTTTCTTTCTTTGTGAATTCACAATGATGTTCATTCACCTAGATAGAGGTAACACGATTTTGAAATATTATGTTTTAATGTCTAGAAAAAAATTATAGGACTTCAAGTATGTCGAAGAAAAACTCACAGAAGACATAAATCTTCATAAATGTTTAAAATCATGTTTTGGGACCTTCTTTTCCTGCACTAGTAAGAGGGAATTACTTCTTCTATACCGTGCTGTAAAAACATCCACCGCTTGTTTGCGGCGATTCATGAAAATTGCAATATCCAAACGAGGCTATGTCTTCAAAAAATTGCTGACAAATTTTTCAGCAACCCGTCCCGTTATGTGAAGCAATAAAGCCCTTCGGTTGCTACACTGCCTGCGGAGCAAAACCAATTTAAATTTGTTTTTAACAATGTTTAAGGATTTTAACTTTCAAGTTACCCCAAATTAGACTACCAGCAAAATTTAAAGATTTCAATCCAAGCGTAAAACATGGTTGGGGGATGGGACATATTGTTGACCTCTTCTAAGGCCTGAACTAACAGCCCGGAATTTAGGTACAAAAAGTTCTGCCATAAAAGGAGAACTGAGGCTTTTTAGGGATTTAAAGATTTCCTTGAGAAGTTTTCGATAAACTCGATGTGAAATTTGACTCCTCCTGATAAATCTAGTAGATCATCTAGGGCTAGAATATACCTTTTGATAAACTACTCTTAGAACCCTACGTTAAACTGTGTCAATTTTCGTGCCTGAACAAAACTTATCCACAAAAAAGGACAATAGCGAAAAATTGAGAAAATTTCCCCAAGGTCTCAAAATGCTTTATTATTATAAAATACGAGTCTTTAAGACAATTAGTATTTTAGTGAGAATGACATGGGTAAGCAGCAAAAATTAGAAATAAATAAAAAAACCACCAAATAATTTTCTAGTTCAAGCTTCTTTGCCTCTTGCAAAAACTAGTTAAATATCTTCTCATTTCTTTTCTCCGCAGCATGTATATACATGCATTGAGCCCAGTGTTAAGCAAGAACATCGATCCTAAGTAAAAATTTAATTTTGGGAACGCAGTATCATTTTTATCAATAGTAATCCACATGAACAACCCGAACGGAAGATTGCAGATGAGATAACTTATCGTAATCAAGATAAGCGTCATTGCTGCTGATTTTCGCTTTTGTTGTGATTTGGCCGTAACTGCGGTTATTCCTTGGTCTATTGTATGATTGCCGTTATTCACCATCTCCATTTCGTTGTTTATCGACATCCTTGTTCCGTTGTTAGCCACAATTCTGTAAGATCGAACGTTGATGAAAAGAACGAGAAGGATACTAAGGTTAACTAATAAACCCTTTAATATTTTCGAAACGTAAGAATGGTCTAAAATTCTCGTGTATTTTATTATTAACGCACTTGCAATAGTAAACAAAATGCACAAGATTAATTCGACTGCAATGATAATGTAAAGATGTCGCGTTAGAATTCGGTTCTTCAATGGATTCTTCAGTGTCCAATACCGTATTACGGATACGGTTTCAAAAGTTACAATACCGAGTATAATAGACGCTGCAAACAATTGCTGGATTACCATTCGGAGAGAACAAGGTATAATTAGATAAAGTTGCGTAATCTCAAATGACATTCCGTTTAGGACGGTTGTGATTATATCAATGATAGATAAATAAATGAATAGTTTATTGATAATGGAAAATGGTCTATTAGTTTTGTATAAACCAAAAATCAGGAAAGAGTTAGTAACAACTGAAAATACTATGAGTGTGTAGGTAACTGTAGTAGCGAGAGCTTCGAACACAGTATCTTGTGGTGTTACGATTATTCCAGTTGTATTTGACGTAAAGTGACCTTTTTCTTGCTGGTTCATCACATTTTCCATGATAATCGTCGGAATGAGTTGATGTGCGTCAAAATTAGGTTAAAATACCACTACGCCTTTGAGCAGGGCGCTAGAAAATCAATTTCTCCAACCTACGTATGTTGGGGCAGCGTATGGAAAGAGTTTCTTCTTGTGTAACTCATTTATCTTTTTCCTATTTCCAATAATTTAACTGTGACTAGAAGATTCTGTGAAAATTTCGACCTTTTCAAACAAGTTTCGGCACTACTGTACTAAGGATTAAAAAGTGATGACTTGACTCCTCTCTCCGTTTTGTTATTTTTCTTTACTCTTCTAATTTTGCTTTTAAATATTCATTAAAAAACGATGTATTAAGTTTTAACTAAAAAAGTATATATTTTTTCTTTCAATAAAAACTCATTTAAAACTTACTATGTAATAGACAGGACGTCTCAAGTGTGTCTGAAATAGTTCTTCGACGTATTTTACGTTAATTAGTTAAACGCTGAAACTTTGATATTAGATATCCTCTATGTTAAATGTTTTTTATTGAATATTTTTCAAAGTTATTATCATGAATTTTTATTAACTACTTTTAAACAGGTGTTTTGTTAAGCAGAAAAGTTATTAAGTGCTACGAAAGAATAAAAAAATATGTATAGGTATACCAAAAATATGTATGCAGAGAAATATAAACAGAATTTTAAATGAAATTTTTTATCATCTATCAACAATTTTGAAATTTTGATAATTTAGTATTCATTTTTATAGCTTTTAGTTAACACTGTCATTTGGAACAATTTTCTAGTTTTTCTTTCTTTTTGCATGACAAAAGCAATATTTCTCATCAGTTCAAAGCTCACAATGATTAAATGAAAATATAAAAAAAATTTAAGCGTCGTAAATAGAGTTTCACTAACAACTTAATTTTGTTCACTGTAGGAATTAAGTGTCCAAAAGTGGTGCTTAAAATTTATTCACAGAAAAGTCTCTTACGCATAACAATAAAATTAAATGACTCACTGTAACTTTAACATCTTACAACAAAAATACAGATACAAATTTTGAAACAAATATCTTCAATTTATATGATATGAAATAAAATTTGTTTACGATTTTTGAAAGTTTTATAATGAATCGATGGTTACAGCAAACTTACAGAAAATTCACTATATAACCAGCCTGGACGATTTGTAAAAATTTCTTCCCTTTTGATCGGGTTGCACTCGACGCTTTTGCTTCACGATTTAGCGAGCGGAAGACTTTTGCCCGATTAGGTAAAATGAGGTGACACAAAAGATTGCGGAACAATAAAGAACATTCAATTTATTATGTTGACAAAATTGGAAGAAAATTATTTCTTCTTTTTTAAAACCAAGTTTTGCCTTGACGGTGTTAGAGATATCTATTTCTGAACGAAAAAGAGAGAACTGTCGCTTGCTACTAGAGAAAGGAATAGATGAGGAGAAAACCCAAACTAAAGTTTTGTAATGAAATTTTAATAAATGTTAATGAATTGGGCGTATGGGGATTCTAATTTGAAAACCATTAAAATATTTTTTTCATTTTTCACGTGATCTGATCCTAACAAAGAAAATATTTGATACTACAATGCATAGCGCATGCCTTTATTAAAATTCCATCCCGGTTGACCGGGATGAGTGTTCATATGGGAATTTTATCTCGCCTAGCCGAGATCTCGCCTGAATCAAGTCAGAAGGCGGGCTGGCTCGCTTGTCATATGAACACATTTTGTATTTTTAATACTTTTCTAAAGAAAAGCGAGATCTCGCTTAACCGAGCCAGCCCGGTCAACCGGGACAGCCCGCCTCCATATGAACAGCCCCTAAGACGGAGAGTTATGATGTTGCTAGGTTACTGTTTTAATTGTCTGAGAGATGTAAAAAATAAGATTTTTAATTGAACATTTTAAGGGTATATAAGTTATACTATTGGAAATAGCATGAAATTTCATAACTTTTGATATAAAAATCGCATCAATAACATACATTGTAAAAAAAGTATAGTTGATAAAACGTTAACTAAAAGTGAAGTTCTCGCAATACTCAGATCACTAACACTAGACTCGCCAGCCAGTCCCTTTTCCAGAAGAGCCGAGAAAACGGGAAATATAATCCGAAACGGGTAAATCGGATATAAGTGCCGTACGGGAATTGTGAGGAAGGAAAATTATTTTTCCAACTCCGAGTGCCGTACGGACACTCTCTATCGCTGCGCTTCTTTTAATTTACGCCGCTTTATCTAGTGGCTTTAGAAAAATAATAGATTAGTTAACTAGTCTACACTAACACATGTAATTACATCAGCTTCTTTTTGATCCTTTGAATATTTTCAATAGCGATAAACAAACAATAAAATTTAAGCCAATCAAAACACAGTAGTGTTCTCCGCCACCTAGCTTATTGTTAAATCTTAAACTCAAGCGCGGATTATAAAAACACATGAAACATAACGGCCAAGTACAAATTGCATAATGCATAATGCATAATACATAATGCATAATGCTTAACAATTGAAATATGTCAGCAAATATACATGCTATGGATTTCAAATTTGGATCAGGACTCTGGAATGCCAATGTGAGTCCATTCAAATATTTTCAGTTCTGCCATCTGTCTGATTGGTATTTTACAGAACAAAACCTCAAATTTTGATTAACTTCACTTCTATTAATCGTTTTGACTTGAAAATTCGATCATACGTTGGGTTTTTAAAAACAAACAAAATGTCAATATGTCATGTGATTAACGTGTGTTTTACAGACCAGAAACAGTTTTGTATACTTCTATTCTGCAAAATACACATTGAACATATAGTATTATTTTCTTGAGTTACTCTAAGTAATATTCACCACCTTCCATCAAAATTTCAAGTCAAAACAGCTGATAGTTATTGCAGATTTTAGGTTTTGTTCTGTAAAATACCAACCAAACAGGTAGGAGAGCTTAAATTTTAGAATGAACTTACGATGGTATGACAGAATGTTGGAAAAAATTTGAAGTTTATGATATACGTAGTTGCTGAGATATTTTAATTTTTATGCATTATGCATTATGTATTATGTATTATATATATATATATATGATTTTACAATTCCCTAACTCTAAGGTAAATTGGCCATAGACCTCTAATGATAAATAATAGATCATATGGCAATCTTCAAAATTTCTTAGTTATTGATAACGAACAAAGGTTATCAAGCGAAATATTCCTATCATATGCTACTTGATCTATGAGAGATCTACAAGATCGTCCTCTTTTTGTATAAGTGTCGTCATTAAACGATAACTGTTTTACCGACCGTTCAAGTGGCATTCGAATAACATGTGTCGCGTATTTCAACTGTTGGTTTCTGATGTGGTCACTTACGTCGTGTGTACCACAAATCGTATGAAGCTGTTCGTTTGATATCACCAATCGGTAATCATTCGCCTCCCTGTCCACGTGTTTGAATCCATTACGCACCATTCGTCTCAGAAACGTCCGATAGGTACAATCAAGTCGTTCTAGCTGGTTTGAGTTTAGCGTCCAATTTTGACACGCGTGGGTTAATCGACTTCGAACATAGCAGTTTAGAAATGTCATACGCATAGACTGGCATCAAACCTTTGCAACCATCATTTAAACGGATAACAGCTGAACATACTCCAATCTGCAACACATCTCGACCAACATAAACTCTTTTGGGACATCGAGTCCAATTTACATTGTTCAACGACACTTCGCAAGCAGTAAGTCAATACCAAGACTGGTGCTTGAAAACAATGGCTTGATCTCAGCAGCCACAGCTTTTTGCAGCAACAAATTATCCTTGTGGGAGGATGTACCCTTCATTTGTTCCACCTGATACTCACACCAAACATTCTCTGGACGTGGGCAAAACTGGTGTTGAACTGCTTTGGAAGAAGCTTCACTGCAATGATAAATTACGGAAGCGACTGCTTCATTCCATACAAATTCCCTTTATTGGACCTTATTGCAATTTCACAATACTTCTGCAAATTGCTTTCTCGTTGAGGCGACCTTTCCCAAACAGCTTTCTTCGGTCTCTTAGAATGTTTCCTTTGAAGTCCTTTTTAAAATTTCGTAACCGTGTACCAACCCTTTTTTGTATGTGATCAACACATTCGCCTTTGGTGATGGTAACATCAAGAGGATAAGGTTTTGAATCTTTTACACACTGGAAAGACTTCTACCGTCTCAAATGTATGTTGTGTATCTAAGCTTCTTTACCGATTTCGCTCCTTTTGCTTCCATCGACCTGGCACTGCCTCCATGGTTTATAGGGCATACATGTTCTGCCTTCCTCGTTTCCTATTCTTTCTAATTTGTGGTTTTTCTTGTCTGCCAACGTTTACAACTCTTACAGTTCTTGGTCAATACCTCAAAATCTACACACTTCCCAGAAGAAATTGTTGTAACAATACCGCTGAGGGAAGCGAACTCCCGACGTTGCCAAGTACCGTCGGAACTGGCGGTTACATTAACGGGAGTATCATCGTCATAACTGTCACTGAAAACATCCTTTCTAATGTTATCTGCAACATTGAGTCATTTTCTGTTTTCACATATGAATCAAGAAGTTTTGTCTCTAGGTTTTCAAAAGAAGACTTTGACATTGGTTTTGGCATGTTCGTAAGATTACAATATTTAGTGATACTGCTATAGCCCAATCCAAGTTCTCGAAATGCGAGTAAATTTCTAATATTTATATCATAGCTCTTCCTTCCACACTTTCCACTGTCTTTTTCATTAGAAGAGCAAAACGTCCAAAGCAAACGTTTTTCCAGATAGATCTTGAGCATTCAGATGAAAAAAAATAAAGCGAAGCCACGATTCCAAATTTGAAGCAAGTATTAATTCTTTCAAAATAAAACTATTCATTAGTGTGCCTTCCTTAAACACTGAACATATTAACGAAAAAAAAACCTTTAAGTCAAAAACGGGAATGAACTTCTTGCAAATAAAAAACCGCAAAAATCTCCCTAGTCAAACTCAATGAATTATAAAAGTCACATGAGGCAGTCATTACATAAACATTGGTACTTTTCTCGTTCACCTTTTTCGATTACTCTTGTGATTAGAAACTTCTAGCAGTTTGGACAGAATGGGACATACGATTGGCAAGATCATTCGTAAGTTGTTCTTTGTTCATCTCATGAACTATCGACACGTTAGATTTTCGTATTAATGCTCCAGAGACTCTTGGGCGATCAGTGGTAAGTCCTACTGCTTTGTCCCAAAACGAGTAGATATAATCTGATAAAATGTTTCTAAATCAAAAGGTTTTCACATTATAGTTTCAGTTTGACTTAGAGTTTATGACTTTTTAGTTTCATAATATAAAAGGTTTCGAAATAGAAAATCAGAAAGAAATTCATTCAAGAAAATTCTAACTTAGAGCTTTCGTAAAATTTGATACTTAAATTTTTTATTCTTTCTGCCCTGTCCCTAACTTTAGAGAGCAGGGAAGCACTCCCGAACTTTTTTATCAAACCTTTAGCTTCCTCTCCATCAATGATATTGTTGATACCAGGCATTTTCGAAAGAATGAGACATTCGATTTGCGAGATCATTCGTAAGTTGTTCTTGGTTCATCTCAAAAACTCTCGACACGGCAGATTTTCGCTTTCGATATCGTCCAAATATATTATCAGTTTTATTTGCAACCTCCTTAGGAGAGCAATTGGTACCTTTAATAGTTTTGTAAATAATCTTGGGCTGGACCCAATCCAAAACATAGGCAGAGGAATTGATAAAGTGAACCTTGCCATTCGAAACGTATGAATTTCTGAGAACTCTGGTGGATAGGAAAAGAGAAGTATGCGTCCTTCAAATCTACTTTGCACATTAAGTCGTTTGGTGACAGCAATTCTTTTATCAGGAATTCTTTTATCAGGAATAGAGCCTCCATCTTTTTTGGGCACCTGAAAAATATGACCAAATTGACCTTCTGTTGGAACAACTTTCTGTATTGCCCCTTTCTCGAGCATCTTTTCTATTTCCTGATCCACCAGTTTCCTCCCCTCTGAATCTAATTTCGGGTTTCTGGGTAATGAGTTTTGGCAAGGAGTGGAAATAAAAGGTATTTGATATCCCAGAACTGCTCGAAGTATTGCCTGATCGTTTGTTAATTTTTCTCGATTTTTTAGAAAATACTTTGTTCGACCTGCCAAAGGAAAATCCTCCAGATTTTTCACAGGGAATAGTTTTTGTACTAATGGATGAACATTTGGGTAATCCTGAACATGCAATATTTTCACTGGGTATGTGAGAGGTTTGGACTCTCTCGTCAAACTTATTCCCAAAGAGTTATTCTCCTATGTTCTCTTCCAAAACATGCTTATTGTCCCTCAAAATGTCTTTGACCTGGTTTTTATCCGACATAACAGCCATAGGGATATTTCGTCTCCTGTAATTTGATGCAGAGTCGAAGGCTTGACCAAGGAGAGTAACTATTATCTCCATTAAACCACACATTTGATTTGCTGTTTCACATGTTTGAATTTCACAATTTTCCTCTGGGACGTCATTTATTTCACGTCACGTTATTTCCGAACACAAGGCCCACTTTTTTCGGTATATTTTCAAAAGCTTTATCGATCGAGAGACATTGTCTTTTTTTCTTTTCTTCAACAGTTCTCTTCATATAGGTATCTATCTCTTTGGTGAAAATGACATTACATGGTGCAGGGAATTCCTTCAAGATTCCTTCCCCGATTTGTTTGTCTGACGGTAAGGAATTTAGTTTATCAGAAGCATATTCTGCCAATTCACTGGGCAAATTCCATTGGCTGGACTCGTCTTCCAGTTGAAAATCTTTCTACCTTCCTACGTTTTTGTGGTATTGGTAGTTCATCCAATTCATCTATAGTCTTCTTCTTCAGATCCTTATTTTCGTCCTTCTCAGAAGGATTATTAGCTGTGTTCAGGTAATTTTCCTTTTCAACAGTTTCTCCATCCATTCTATGGATAAGAGATTGAAATCACATTTTTGTTTTCCTTGTATTATCACAGTAAATCATATAGTCATTTCAATGAGTTAAATGAAATATGATTCAAAAGATGAATATAGATTTTACATTATAATTACCTGCAAGTTATTTTTAGAGACGTCTTTCCTTCTTGCGAGTGAATCAATCAAATAAATCAAAGAGAAAGTGAAAGCTATAGCTTCTAGCTTTAAGATCTATATTTCAAGCTATAGCTTTAAGCATTCTAGAGAATGATCAATATCCAGTATTACATCGTCGGTGTAGATGATGTATGATATAAAATTAGCTTTACAGAAGGACAGATCCAATTATTTTCACCTGATCAGTTTTCATTGAAGGAATCAACAGCGATTGTTCCTGGACAATAACATTTTGAATTAAAACGATCAAGTTTTTTTAATTATTTCTATTGTCAGCGAAACGATCGATTGCAAATTGACCGTAACGTTGATTTAGCATTGAAAAAGATCAATTCCCCAATCATCAGTGTCATTTAATTTACGTAATTCGTCAGCTCGTGTATTTTCCTCTCTTGGGACCCATTGTCCGATTAGTTCTATGTTTCTTTGCAAACAGAATTGCAATATATCGAGACAAATGTCTTGTAAATGTTTTTTAGAAGAGCCTACAGTGAGTATACGTGCAACGTTTTGGTTGCCAACATGGACTTTGACAGATTCGTTTGTAAGTAGTTTATCGAGACTTTGTATGACAAATTTAACCGCTAATAACTCTCTTGCTGTGGAAATTGTAATTTTCTCTGAATTTGAAAACTTTCCAGAACATAAAACCTCACCTAACCGGTTGCAATAAAACCCTCCATAACCAGAATCGCTAGCATCCGTGAAGACTATTTTGAAAGTTATGGGTTGAGGCTTGAAAGTAAACCATTTCTTTGCTCGATGTTGTTATACAAAAATTTGAGTTGTCTCTGAATCTAAGTTAACTATACTGTACTAAGAAGCTCTACTTTCAATTGTTATATGAATGTTTCTTGTAAAAAGACGCACAATAGGGCCCAGGCTTAGATGCATCGACGACAGAAAACCGGCAATTCTAGATAATTCTTTCGCGGTGCAAGTTGGGCGTGATAGAATTGAATGAATACACTGCTTAACCGAAATAATGTTTCTTTTAGGGACTGAAAACTTCATGGATCTAGTATCAATAGCTGTACTGAGCCATTCACCTTGTTGCTTTGGTTCCAAATCACTTTTTTCGAGGTTAATCACAAAACCAGATTTTTCAATATCCTTAATAATCAGAAGCGTTGGCTTTATCATATGTATCGTTACCGTTTATCCCGTCGTCAATGTAAACAATTTTTTCGATACATGAATCCGCCATTTTTTGACAAGAGGACGTACTACCTTTGTAAAGACGTAACACGTTGGTGAAAGGCCGAAATGAAGCACAACGAACTTGAAAAAACTTTTCCAGCTGCAAATTCGCATCGAAATCCCAAATACTTTTGGTGTTCCGGATGAATGTCAACATGTTGGTAGCCAGAACGAAAATCAAGTTTTACGAAAAAGTCGCACATTTCTGATAAAGTATTTAGACCTTCGTAACGAAATGTTGTAATTTTAATACACTTTTTGACATGGCGAAGATCTAACACGAGCCTTAATTTATTTCCTTTTTCGGCGACGGTCAATGGATTACAACAATAAGGTTGAGTGTCTAGTTCTTCATTATACCCTTTGACTAAAAGATCATTGATCGAATCTTCCACAAACTTTTTCAAACTCAAACGATTATTTTTGGCGAAAAAAACTGGGTAGGAATCTCTTCGAGAGGAATGAAATAGCCATGTTTGATAACTTGTAAAACAAATGTAGAAGCGTTTAATTCCTTTTCCCGAAAGTTATTGGTTCCCTAAGTCTCCCTTCCTCCCTGTCTGCCAACATTATAAGCTTTTGCCTCTTTTCTTTTTCCTTGTTTAATCACCGCTTTCCAAGCATTCAGCTGTCTCGACCAATGCTTGATTCACTTTAGTATTATGTTCGTACTGGTCTTTATTATATGACCGCTTAGTTTGGTACCTCTGCATCTTTCAACTTTCCTTTTAATTTGTGAAGTTAACTCCTCCGACATGTTTATAGAAGCTGTAATGTTGATATCAGAGAGAAACTACGTTATACAACGCACCCTTTTATTTACTGCGCATTTCACATGCGCCGTTTTTACGTAACCGAAAATTCGATTTAGAACCGCCGGGAAAACATTTACCGGTTATACCGGTTTCATTTTGCCGCCGGTAAATTCCATTGTTGAAACAATCTAGCATTAGATTTTGTTCAAACGAAGGGGAATATACAAAAGAAAAACATTTTACCAAACGTCATCAGAAAAAATCACAAGCCATCGAGTGTATTCCACTGTCCCCGTCCACTTCATGCATGTCGCCTTTATCCTGTTTAAAAATAATTAGATTCTCTAATTCTCTTTCATAATGATGAAAAATTGAATTTGGGGCTTTGGCATACCTTTAGTTAATCCTGGATCATTTGTTTCAGCCAATTGAGGATCTTATCTTTCTGCATTTTTGGTTGCTGCGTGAAAAGTCTCTGTGCAGTTTCGGGCTCGATTTTGACTGTACCACCACCAGATACATATAGCTTTATTGCTATGCTCAAGGCGCGACGTCTGCTAGCCAGGAGATTATAATGAATATCTGTTGTTTCCTCTCTATTTTTCATGAAATGCCTAGCAATGAAAGCTGAGTCAAACCCAGTTTCGTTACACGCAAATGTTGCGAGTGCATGAGACTCTACTGTTTTCAGATTTGGACTAAACTTTTGCTTTCTGAAAGGAAGATGTCAGAGAAGATGCTACATTAGTTTGTGTCAGTTGTGCTCGTTCTCTACTCGTTACGAATGCTTATTTTCACTTGCCTGCATGAATAGGTGCCATGAGATGTTTTACATAGAAAGTGTAATGGTTGTACAAATCTTCTCTAATGACATTACATTTTTCGCCATAAATTGTGCTTGTTTTATAAGAGGTATTCACAATTATTTTGTGTCCAGGATAGTCAGCCGCCAAGGAATAATTCACAAAATCAGATATAGTAAGTTCCATCATATTTGATGACTGCAGTCCATTTGTAATGACAAGATTTATAATTAAGTAATTCCGAAAATCTACAGCAAATACAAATATAAAGTTTTGTTTCTTTGAGCGTTTTATACACGTTTATCAACCCTTGAATAATTCCACTTTCGTTTGTTTTATTTTTGGATTTAAGTTTTTGTTGAAATCTGCCATTGTTTGATCAAGCATTTGGATCTCACTCCTACCCATTCCTGCGAGTACTTGGTATTTTCGTAGAAATCGTAGGAAAAAACACAGAGACACATACCGTGCTCTCAATGATCCTGCTTGAACACTTTTTTTGTTTCCACCGTCTTAAATTGTGGGATGTGATATATATCTCGAAAAAGATTGATATTGCAGAAAGCTGACTTAGGAAACATATTTTTCTCTGTATCAATGACTGTACAGATCAGTTCAACCTTATATGCTGCTGTGTAGTGTATTTAACAGATCCCATTGATGTTAAACTGTGTTGGAATTCATCCAAAAACCTTCATGAAGACCTTCAAACACAATATGAATATTGTACTTCACGCACGAGTAATACAATCACACATGGGAGAGGCAGTTCATTTCATAATCTCTGTTTTCTGGAAATACCAGGATTGAATGAAGACGTCAAAAGTGAGCTCTTTGCAATTAGTCTCAAAGATTACTCAATATTTTGCAAATTCCTCTCAGATCAGGAGAAATCACCAAAATGTGGTTTTTGAAATTCTTTTTGTCCATATTACAATGTTTTGTAAAACCTGCTAAAATTCTTTTGATGCCTTCTTAACAGTTCCAAATTTCAAGTGAGCTCTTTGCTATTAGTCTCAAAGATTACTCAATATTTTGCAAATTCCTCTCAGATCAGGAGAAATCACCAAATTGTGGTTTTTGAAATTCTTTTTGTCCATATTACAATGTTTTATTTGTTTGTCTAAAACACGACGGGAGACCACACTCATAGATTCACATCTAAACTAAGGAGGTGGCCCCCTATAGATTAGTT
>JAUBWS010107854.1:0-10290 GCA_032270445.1 Darlingtonia californica
CCGCCCCCCCCCCTATTCTCAAGATTAAAATTCTCTTATATGAAGAATATTTATCTTTATACGAATTTTTTTTCTCTTATATTAAGAAAAGAAATGCAGATATTACCGTGTGATCAAGTAATAGAAATCAGCCTAAATGAAAAATCTCTATTTCGTTGTTGTGACAGATAGAATTTCACAATTTTTCATTGTGCCAAAAATTGCTTAAAAACTCTTTTTGCTTAAATTTGTGACAGGGAGAGAAAATTTGGATTTGTAGATGCCTTAGATAGCTCGAAAACGCACCATATTAGCTCTTTTGAATGAAGCTAAAGAATTTTAGTTGATAGATACAGGCCCGTAGATTACGGGGGGCTGGGGAGCTGCAGCTTCACCCAAATTTTTTGCCAATCATTACTTGGAAAGCACTTTTCCCGCAATCTATAAATGTTATACTTTAAAAAATTTTCTTTGCCGCAAACCATGGTGGCGGCCTTCACTATATCCATTAAATCGTATCATTTCAGCCCCCCCCCCCCCAAATTCAAACACGTTGCTACGGGCCTGAATTGATGCATTAATTCAGGAAAAAAGGAATAACGCGTATACATAATTATTCAATAGTGACCAAATAGATAGTCTAATATTATTTAATTTCAACAAAATTATTTTACATTATTTATAAAAAGGAAGAGCACAAGCTTATTCCTGCTGCCACAAAATCATATAAATTATCTACAAAGAAAAACAAAATAAAAATAATCAAAAAATTAACAAATAAAAACATTGGAAAATTATTTTCTTGCTCGCCCATGATGGAAAATGTATTTCATTGGATATCTAAGAAAAAAAAAAGCTTTGACAATCAAAAGGTTCATTAATACTTTTTAATTCCTACCTAGCAGAGCCCGCTTACGTAAACAAAAGTCTACGAAAAGTCTTTTTAAAGTTTGAGTCCCACTTTGCCTAAAAGCAAATTTAAAAAATACTCTTTCAAATTAATTACTCAAAACACATGGAGAATGCTTTTCCAAAATACGCATAATTTTGGGCCTTTAAATGTTAACAAATTTAACTGGGTCATAACTCTCGACATACCTTTATAACAGCATTGTAAATGATGAGAATATCAATGTACCAACAAACAAGATTGATGAAATAACTGGACAAATAAAAGAAAATTTAAGTACGAGGTCATTTTCGAGGCACTTTAATTTCTACTTCGCAACTAATTTTAAAAGAACGTGAAAATTTACAAAGAAGTTTCTAAGACAAATTCAAAAAGTGGGAAATTTGATTCGACGGGAAACAAGGGATTAATATTGATATGAGAGCATGTTTTCCATTTGATCATCCCTTGCTCCATTCCTATGACACCCTCCATTGCTCAAGTACTAGTTAATCAATGCATAATTCATAGTCATTCCCCTCTAAGAATTTTCGTCTTTAAATGCAGAAAATCAATTCGCAGTAATATTTATACTCACATATTTTGTAAGAAGATGAAGGTTTAACGGTTGTTGCTTGTGTCGTTGTAGTGGTGGGTTTGGCCGTAGTGATGGTGGGTTTGGCAGTAGTGGTGGTGTTAGATGTAGTGCTCGTCCCATAAAGAACGAGTTTGTAGTATGTCAATTCACCTAAATATATGTAAACAACCGAATACATAGCAAATGAAATCCCACATTTCTATCAGTTTCATAAACAGACTTGGGTGTTTGGAATTGCAATAGAAAGGTGGAAAGATCAAGGTGCTAAAATTAGAGCTCAGGGGATCTCGAATTTATCGCCTTCAAAATCACTGTGACTCTTAAAACTCTACTGAAGGTATTTTACGGAAAGCACATACCAGATTGATAGCAGTTCCATAGAACAGAGACAATCCAGGTTACATGAATCCTAAACCTAAACAGAAGCCTGATTGACAATAGTCGTTTTGTAGAAAAATGGCTTCCTTAGCGGCCAAGACAGCGTCGTCAAAAATGTCAAAAAATTCCGAAGGTGACGAAAATTTGGTTTGACGAAAATTTAGGGTGACATTGTTTTAGACGGTAAGGTATCCTAGCTAAGCATGAATCCGAAAAGCCTCTAATCAAAACAAATCGTTTACCAGTTGCATCCGATGTCTGAACATTTCGGAACTTGACTTCCCAATCACCTATTGGAGATTCTCCCCAGTTATGTAATGTCATTGTAGGGTACATATTAACCACTGTGTTAGAAAAATCCATTTTACGGGACATCAGCACAAATGACCGGGTTTTCCCGGGTGATGTCAGCTGAACTTCTAAATTTTTTCGTGGAGAATATGTGAGGTTGAGGACTAAGACAACATGTTCAAGACTTTCAATTGAACAGTCTTGTTTTGTTACACTGATTGTTTTCAATAACTCATCAGAGGATTTACTTGGTAAAGGTCTAAAAGAAAAAAAAAATTTTTTTAACTTTCTAAGAACATTGACACTCATGTAACCAAGATCGCAAACTAATAATCAGTTAAACTAAGCAAAAATTACATATATAAATAATTTTTTCCATTTGTCGAATTCCATTTTCCCATTAGAACTATAAAGGGGATTGTTTTTCAAACACTTACATGAAAATTTTTTTTTTCGGGCTAGTATCTTAAAAAGAATGCCTGGATGTTTCGTTTCATTTGGCAGAACTTTCCAGTGATAAATCTCGAATTATCACATTTGAGAAAAATTGTCAAAATTAGACTTACTTTTTTCGAGCCTTTTCAAATGCCTTTAAAGCAGCATCACAAAGTTTTCAATTTCCCACTTTGTTAGCTTAATGCTGGATAAATATCAAATCAATTGAGAACAAACACGTCGAAGATTAGGACCTAAAATTTCTTTATATCTCAGTAAATAAAGACATACCTTTACCAGAAAAAAATGAAAAGTCATCAAGCTGGTTTTCAGGTTCAAAATTAAATTTTCTAAACAAATATGCCCAAAAAATGATATTTTGAATAAAAGCTGCTCTGTTAGTAAATCGAAATCTTTAGGTCTTAAAGCGCATGTAAGCATTTAAAACGTGCTTCTTTTACAACCCACTAGAAAGGGGACTGGGATGAAATTTTAACATCAAAAGGTTATCAAACAGGTAGCACTTTTCACTTACTCTAAAACTTTAAACTCTTTCTCACAAACAATTCTATTTGGTACAGTTTGCCAAGTCTTTGCAGTGTTGATCATTGCCATTGCATCGAATATACCAAAACCATACCGGTCACTCACTATGAAAAATATCGATAAAGTATCACTATATCATATTCAATAAATAAGAAAGTGCGGAAAAACACATTCAACGAGCCGGAAAAAAAAAACTAGCTTATCGGCCCTTTTTACGCCGGTCCTTTTAACGCCGGAGGCCAAAAAATACCGCAATTTAGGGCCGGCGTAAAAAGGGCCGATAAGGTATCCTTACGAAACGACCCAAATTAAACCAAAAAATGCAGCCGCTACCACGATTGCAAACTCAGCGCAATGGCAAACACTGCAGTCTTTTCAGCTTTTTTCGCTAATACTCAAAAAGCGTTTTTGTAGAGTACGATTAAAAGCCTGTGTTATACACACTGATCTAACAAACTACAGAATAACGCTTCTCAATACCGCACCGGTTTTTCTCTAAAATCCGCCATGTTGTGACCCATGTTAATGCTGTTGTTGCTATGCGCAAATCCATTCGAAAGTGGGTCACAACACGGCGGATATTTGATTAAAAACCGGCTTCAAAAAAAGCAGCCGGATGAGCTATCCAGTTGTTTATTAGATCAGTGGTTATACGTCCTAGAATAGCCTGGATTTCTGCCGTTTGCTCCCGACTGCAACGCAATCTAGAGTCAAGGCTAATCCTTAAACGGGTTTTTTATTGGAGCGTGGACCATTTACTGCCGAATATGTGCCGAAATAGTCTGTGATTTCTAGTTTTCAACTTGGTACCATCCAATTTATTAAAAAGTTATGATTTGCCCACATCATTGTTTGACTAGCGGCATGATTGAAAAATGGGATTGCTTAGTAAAAAACGTGTAATAATCATATTTCATAAATTGATTTCATGTCAAACTTAATAACCCGATATGGAGGGACGGGAAAATTCACGTCAAAACTATTTTCTCGTTGAATGCCAAATCCAAGGACATCCAAGGGAAACCTCGTTGTCAAATCCCAAAGTTCCGAATCAAAAATTTAAGAAACCATGGTGCATTCTGACTTATGGAATACCCTGAGGAGATCAAGAAAATGTTAAGGTAATATGTTTGACAAAGCCGTTAAATTCAACTGGTCCCTCAATATGAATTTTATCAAGATCATGAGTTACCCGAATTTCAACTGGGCGAATATGTGACCAAAATAAGGAAAACAAGGCATTACATGTACATTGGCTACCTGCAGTATCACCAAATCTACTAACACTTCCTTGGTTAAAAGAGTCTAAAACAGATTTTAACACATGATATGTTGGCAGGTTTATGATAGTAAGCTTCGTGATCCCAATTTGCAAACATGATAAAACTACAAAAGTATGATGTACAGCTTTATTTGTGTTGGCTATTTGTATTTTCATTCAGCTATAAGTTAACCGTGCTAAAACACAATGGGGATGGTTGCCGTAGTTCACCTAACTAACTAGTTTATCGGCTGATTTACGTTGTGGTTAGTCGGGTGTTATAATACTTCGATACTTTATTTACCTCTATATACTTCTAACGGTTCTAATAATTCTTCTTGTTTGTTTTTGGCTTGTTGGCTGATTTGATATATCTAATACTTCTGTTACTTTTAACATCTAACTGTAGAGTCAAATAACAGAGCCACAGCAATTCTGATACTTCTAAGGTCTTGCGGCTCTGGTAAAATACAGATTGCCACAAAAAAATAATTTAGTAACTTTTCACAAATCCAAATCACAGAGTAATGTGTTCCTTCTAAACATTCGTAAATTATATTCTACTGAATGAAGAAAAATGACAGCAGCTAAGCATTCAAGAGAATATATACATCCTGATAATTAGCCATACTGTGATATTTTCATCTCCGTTATATCATGCATAAGGAGAACAATAACTTTATGAAGGTAATCGACGAGACATTCAGCAGAAACAAAATTCGAAAAAAACGATATGTATATGCGTTTGCGTATACATAATTATTTAAACAATCAATAATGACCAAATGAATAGTCTAATATAATTTAATTTCAACAAAAATATTTTACATTATTTATAAAAAGGAAGAGCACAAGCTTATTCCAAGCTAGTGATAATAAAATAATCTAATATGTACAAAATCGTGTAAATTATCTACAAAGTAAACAAAATAAAAACTATTAAAAAATACACCTATAAAAACATTGAAAATTATTTTCTTGCTCGCCATGATGAAAAATGTATTTCATTGGATATCTAAGAAAAATTAAGCTTTCACAATCAAAAGTTTCATTAATACTTTTAACTCCCGCCTAGCGGAGCCCGCTTACCTAAAAAATTAAGGATTTTTAAAATTTGAGTCCCGCTTTGTCTGAAAGTAAATTTAAAAATAATCTTTCAGATTAATTACTCAAAACTCATAGAGAATGTTTTTCCAAAATACGCATAATTTTGGACCTTTAAATGTTAACAAATTTAACTGGGTCATAACTCTCGACATACCTTTATAACAGCATTGTAAATGATGAGACAATCAATGTACCAACAAACAAGATTGATGAAATAACTAAACAAATAAAGGAATATTTCAATACGAGGTCATTTTCGAAAAACTTTTCGAAACTTTATTTAAGACAAATTCAAAAATGGGGAAATTTGATTCGACGGCAAACAAGGGATTAATACTGACGTCAGGGAATGTTTTGCATCATCACCTGCTCCAACCCTATGGCACCCTCCATTGCTCAAGTAATAGTTAATTAATGTATTTCATAGTCATTAATTCACCTTTAAGAATTGCCGTCTTTAAATGCAGAAAGTCAATTCACAATAATATTTATACTCACATATTTTGAAAGAAGATGAAAGTTTTACGGTTGATGTTGTGTTGTTGTTGGTTGCGTGTGTCGTTGTGGTGATGGGTTTGGCGGTAGTGGTGGGCATGGCGGTAGTGGTGGGCATGGCGGTAGTGGTGGGTATGGCGTTAGTGATGGGTTTGGCGGTAGTGGTGGGCTTGGCGGTAGTGGTGGGTTTGGCGGTATTTGTGAGTTTGGCGGTGGTGGTGGGTTTGGCGGTGGTGGTGAGTTTGGTTGTGGTGGTGGGTTTGGTGGTGATTGCGAGTATGGCGGTGGTTGCGAGTATGGCGGTAGTGGTGGGTTTCGAGGTGGTGGTGGGTTTACCGGTAGTGGTGAGTTTGGCAGTAATGGTGGGTATGGCGGTAGTGGTGGGTATGGCGGTGGTGGTGGGTTTGGCTGTAGTGGTGGGTATGGCGGTAGTGGTGGGTATGGCGGTAGTGGTGGGTATGGCGGTGGTGGTGAGTTTGGCAGTAGTGGTGGGTATGGCGGTAGTGGTGGGTTTTGCGATGGAGGTGGGTTTGGCTGTAGTGGTGGGTATGGCGGTAGTGGTGGGTATGGCGGTAGTGGTGGGCTTGGCGGTAGTGGTGGGTTTGCCGGTGGTGGTAGGTTTGGCGGTGGTGGTGAGTTTGGTGGGTTTGGCGGTAGTGGTGGGTAAGGCATTAGTGGTGGGTTTGGCGAAAGTGGTGGGTTTGGCGGTGGTGGTAGGTTTGGAGGTAGTGATGGGTTTGGCGGTGGTGGTGGTGGTGGTGGTCTTGGCGGTGGTAGTGGGTTTGGCGGTGGTGGTGGGTTTGACAGTGGTGGTGGGTTTCGCGGTGGTGGTGAGTTTGGTGGTATTGGTGGGTTTGGCGGTGGTTGCGAGTATGGCGGTAGTGGCGGGTTTGGCAGTGGTGGTGGGTATGGCGGTAGTGGTGGGTTTGACAGTGTTGGTGGGTTTTGCGGTAGTGGTGGGTATGGCGGCGGTGGTAGTAGGTTTGGCGGTAGTGGTGGTGTTAGATGCAGTGCTCGTCCCATAAAGAACGAGTTTGTAGTATGTCAATTCACCTAAACATATGTAAACAACCGAATACATGGTAAATTAAATCCCACATTTCTATCAGTTTAATGAACAGACTTCTTGGGTGTTTGGAATTGCAATAGACTCCTCTGGTCAGGTGGACAGATCAAGGTGCTGAAATTAGAGCTCAGGGGTTCCCTAGTTTATCTCCTTTTTCATAATCACTGTGACTCTTAAATCTCTAATAAAGGTATTTTACGGAAAGCATATACCAGATTGATAGCTGTTCCAAAGAACAGAGGCAATCCAGGTTTCATGAATCCTAAACCTAAACAGAAGCCTGATTGACAATAGTCATTTTGTAGAAAAGTGGCTTTCTTATCGGCCAAGACAGAGTCGTCCTTAAGTGTCAAAAAATTCCGAAGGTGACGAAAATTTGGTTCGACAAAAATTTAGGGTGACATTGTTTTAGACGGTAAGGTATCCAGGCTAAGTATGAATCCAAAAAGCCTCTAATCATAACAAATCGTTTACCAGTTGCATCCGATGTCTGAACATTACGGAACTTGACTTCCCAATCACCTATTGGGGACTCTCCCCAGTTATGTAATGTCATTGTAGGGTACATATTAACCACTTTGTTAATAAAATCCATTTTACGGGACATCAGCACAAAGGACCGGGTTTTCCCGGGTGATGTCAGCTGAACTTCTAAATTTCTTCGTGGAAAATATGTGAGGTTGAGGACCAAGACAACATGTTCAAGACTTTCAATTGAACAGTCTTGTTTTGTTACACTGATTGTTTTCAGTAATTCATCAGAAGGTTTTTCTGGTAAAGATCTATAAGAAAAAAATTTATATCACTGTAATTTTCAAATACAGACTTTTTAACTTTCTAAGAACATTGACACTCATGTAATCCAGGTTACAAACTAAATATTTATATGAAATATCTTTTCCATTTGTCGAATGCCATTTACCCATTAAAACATTAAAGAGGAATCTTTTCAAACACTGACATGAAAATGTGTTTTTTTCGGGCTAGTATCTTAAAAGGAATGCCTAGATGTTTTGTTTTATTTGACAAAATTTTCAAGTGGTAATTCTCTTATCATACTTGAATTATGATACTTAATCATTGAATTATCAAAATTGTCAAAAATAGAATTGCTTTTTTCGAGCCCTTTCAAATGCTACAAATAGCAATTCCCCACTTTGTTAATAAATTTGATGCTGGGTAAATGTCAAATCAATTGAGAACAAACTTGTCGAAGATTAGGACCTAAAATTTCAGTATAAAAAACATATTTTAACCAGAAAAAGATGAAAATTCATTAAGCTGGTTTTCAGGTTCAAAATGAATTTTTTTCTAAACAAAGATGCTCAAAAAATGATATTTTGAACAAAAGCTGCTCTGTCAGTAAATCGAAGTCTATAGGTCTAAAAACGTCTAAGCATTTAAAACATGATTTTTTACAACCCACTAGGGGACTGGGGATGAAGAGTTAAACATGAAAAATGTTTTCAAACGGGTAGAACTTCCCACTTACTCTGAAACTTTAAACTCTTTTTCACAGACAGTTCTATTTGGTACAGTTTTCCAAGTCTTTGCAGTGTTGATCATTGCCATTGCATCGAATATACCAAAACCATACCGGTCACTCACTATGAAAAATATCGATAAAGTATCACTATATCATATTCAATAAATAAGAAAGTGCGGAAAAACACATTCAACGAGCCGGAAAAAACCAATTATATATACTTACAAAACGACCCAAAACAAACCAAAAAATGCAGAAGCTACCGCAGTTACAAACTCAGCTGGATGGCAAACACTGCAGTCTTTTCAGCTCTTTTCGCCAATACTCAAAAAGTGTTTTCGTAGAGTATGATTATATTTAGATTTTAACTGGAGTTATGATTTGCCCACATCATGGATGTTTGAAAAATTGGATTGCTTAGTATAAAAAGTGTAATAAACATATATATTTATTTATTTATTTATTTATTTTCTTAACGATTTTTTATTTCATGCATCCATTAATTTTACAATGGTTCTTCTCGTAGAGGAAATATTGAATGTATGTTTAATGTAGTAAAAAATATAAAAAAATCTATCAAAGTTTATGAAACAAATCTTCGTATGGGTATATACTGCAATCGATGGAAAGACTATACCATCTGTTCTTGACACCAGGAGAATATCCACTTTGTCATGGTTACTTCCGTAGGTTAACGTCCTGTTGTTAAGTTTTTTGATCATTAAAACCCATCAGCCAATTTTACCAAAACTAGTCAAAATTTACGACACACTTCTTCACATCACCAACGCTTCTTCAGGTTTGATACGTGTTTTTCGGAAGAGTTTCATACAATAGACGTAGAAAAAAACACGACTTTGGTGACCAACAAGTAAATCGCCCTCTTTCATTCATAATTCTTCAATATTACGTACTTTTTTTGCAAAAAAATGAGTAAAAATAACAAAAGATTTTCTATCTGTGGACATCAGCTGAAAAAAGCTTGAAAATTTCATAAATTGATTTCATTTCAATCCTAATAAGCCGATATGGAGGGACGAGAAAATTCACATCAAAACTATTTTTTCGTTGAATGCCAAATCCAAGGACATCCAAGGAAAACCTCGTTGTCAAATCCAAAGGTTCCAAACCAAAAATTTAAGAAACCATGATGCATTCTGACTTATGAAATACTCTGAGGAGATCAAGAAAATGTTAAAGGTAATATGTTTGACAAAGCCGTTAAATTCAACTGGTCCCTCAATAATTTTATCAAGATCACGAGTTACCCGAATTTCAAGTGGGCGGACATGTGACCAAAATAAAGAATATAAGGGATTACATGCACATTGGCTACCTGCAGTATCACCAAATCTACCAACACTTCCTTGGTTAAAAGAGTCTAAAACAGATTTTAACACATGATATGTTGGCAGGTTTATGATAGTAAGCCTCGTGATCCCAATTTGCAAACATGATAAAACTACAAGAGTATGATGTACAGCTTTATTTGTTTTAGATATTTGTATTTTAAATATTTTCATTCAGTTATAAGTTAACCGCGCTAAACACAAAAGAACGCAGGATACTTTAGGGTTTATATATAGTTTATTGGCTGATTTACGTTGTGGTTTACGTTTTTTACGTGGTTTGTTAGCTGTTATAATATTTCAATACTTCTTTTACCTCTATATACTTTTAATGGTTCTAATAATTCTTCTTGTTTGTTTTTGGCTTGTTGGCTGATTTGATATATCTAATACTTCTGTTACTTTTAACA
>JAUBWS010107887.1:0-10287 GCA_032270445.1 Darlingtonia californica
GCAGCTTATCCAATATTTTTCTGTTGGAAAGTGAGTAACGTTCAGAAGAAAAAACACTTCTTCTCTACAGAGCTGTGCAGGATGAAGTGCTGGATAAGTTTACTAGGCCTACTTATTATGTAGTGATTTTCTAATGAAGTAACATCCACCCTTTTTCCTTTTCAATACATTCGAGGTGAAAATCTGATTGGTTATAAACGGAGATGAAAAACTCTCGATACAATTAAATAGGTTGAAAAAAGCTATAAAAACATGGTTATTGACAGTTTTTAATATTTTTCATTTTCAAGATAATTGTCAATTTTATATTTAAAAAAGTTTTGATCAATAAATAAAAAGAAAGAAAAATTGAACTGGAATTGGACAGATGGCTGGCTAGAATAAATCAAAAATTATTAATTATGATTAAGATTATCTGAAAAACATTCAGTTGTTTGTTGTAAGGAGAGATCTAACGAGCTGGAGATTTGTACTAATTTCAACATGAATATAAAATCACGTTTGACACGTAAAATAGTTTGTTATTTTTGCACTATTAAGTCTTATTAACTATTAAGAGATTTTGTTTGGACTTTAAACAGGGATAACAGAAATGGGTGTTTAGACCAACACGGAAGGTTCTGGATTATCCGATAAACCTTTTCGCGTTCTTTTGCCCTACACATGGACATACGAAAGTCAGTAATGTAGCAGACTAGAAACTATAGACATAGAACTTCGATTGTTATAGGTAGTCCACGCTGATTGGTCAATAGTGCTAAACATAGCGCAGTGATTGGCTCTTTTTTCTATTGTTGCGCTGATTCTTTTGTTATGTTAGTAGCATATTTTATAATTTTGACATGTGTCGATATACCATGTTTCTATTTGTAGGGTCAATTGGTCATTAGACTTTCAATTTCGATGTGGACGAAGATGAGAAGCCTTATATACTCTTATGTGATAGTGTACACAATTCATATAAAGAAACTTTTTGATCGCAAACAATATGATCAACATAAACCAAAATTGGGGGGTTCCTCAAATGTTTTAAGTAATTGTACAAAGCGCTTTAGGAAGCCTCTGTAAGATAACCAAGAAACCTTATGACTAAAAAAGAAAAATTAGCGTGAATTTCAAGGTTTGAAGTTTAATATATTATATCACTATAAGAATAAAGTAGACGGATTTAAATTTCGCTATTTAGTTTTAGATATTGCACAGATTTTATGCATTTCCTAAATCTTCGTTTGACATCCAAATATTGGCGTTGCAACTGTAGGCGAGAAATATTGAAACAATAACAAAGTATGGAAAGGCAAAGTTTCACCTAATCACAGATTTTGCCAAATTAGTTTAATTTGAAGCCCAATATCTCTACCTAGGAATATAAACAGTGTTTTACATGATCAATATCTATTTGTTGTACAATTCATCATTTGTTGTACATTGCTAAATTGTTGATAAAAGTCAAAAACTGATAGTACATAAGATTGTTGAAATATCTCATACTTCCATACGTAAATCATTGAGTTTTATGGGTTTGAAACGTTGTCAGTAATAGTTATTGTGTGGTGTTTAAGATGGTAAACTGAGTTTTTACTGGAAAGAATAACATAACTAACATTTGAAAATTGGAAATGTTATTTCTTGACTCTATCCATTTTACCTAACTGAAAGCAATAGTCCCCACTTCAACCCTGCGGGTTACTTGTGGTTTCAATTTTGTCGGTGATTTAACGACAAACGGTTGGAAATATTCTTCGTTCGGTCTCCCATATTAGCGAGGTTAAGCAAACCAAAATCTACAACGTACAACGTTGCACAGCCGTTCTGGAAATTAGCATTTCAAGCAACTTTCAGCAGCACAATCGATCAGTGTCCAAGTTCGGCTGCCGGTACGTCGTAGATTTTGGTTTGCTTGACCTCACTATTGTCGCGCTATACCGGATTAAAGAAACGTGCCGGTGCCGTGCCGTATGCTTTTCGGCCCGCAAGTCAGAGGGCTAGGTTTCCTAGCTACAAATGGATCAGCGCATAATAGAAATAGATAGAAAATAAAGAAATAGAAATAAATAGACGCCTATCCCATTCTAAAAAGGTATGCATTTCTTATAGATGAATTTCTTGTATGTAAATTGTAAATAGAAATTGTATTTTGTATCTAAGTACTCAAAATTTCTTGTATTTGTTAACATCAATTGATAACAGACAAACATCTTTTATTGCCCGCGGCCAAAATTGCTTTTAATAACTCAAAAAATATTAACGTTATGAACTTGGAATTTTGTAACAATTAACAAAAAATTGTAAGACACGTTTCCTGAAATTTGAAGTTATTATCTTTTATGTCATCAATTATGCGCAATTATGTAACACAAGGTGTCAATTTTACAAAATGGCCAGAACTTCAACTACTAATATCTTTTGATGGGATAATGATATTAACTTGAAACTTTCACAGTTTCTTCAATTCAATAGAAGAATCATGCTGAAACAAAAAATTCAAAATGGCGGTGGGGCCAATTTGTGGCGGTTTTGGCGCCTCATAGTGCCTCAGGACTTAATTTTTATAGAATTTAATGAAATATATACGAGAGCTTTTTTATTTGACTTTTAGAAAATCAAAACAGAATTGAAAAATGTCCATTCGTTCGGAAAGTATAGCTCTGTAAAGAAAGGCACTTATTTTCAGAAAATCGAAGTTTCTGATTACGTTATCAGGTAACCATAGCAACCATGGTTTATTCAGCATGATTTTTATAGTTTTATATTTGAGGGCTACCTACATACTAAATTTCAAGTTTCTAGCCTAATCCAATCCGGAGTTATAGCCGCGGGCAAAAAAAGCCCCCCCCCCCTCGACTATACAAAAACCTCAAAAAGCCCGTTGTATAATAGGGTTAATTGGCGTATCTCATTAATTATTCATCCACAGCTTTCGTCAAAAGTTTTTTTTAATACTTGGGCACGTAAACTATTTTCAACACTTTGTTTGTTTGAATTCTTTAAACCATTTGGAATATTTACATTACATGAAATTAGATAAAATACGTCATACCTGTAACTTTTTTTAATATTTCATCATTGCCTGAAAAATTACATAAGATTTTAAATTTAAAAAGAATGAAGAGTTGATGAATTTATTACTTCATAGCTGTAATTTTTTTAATATTTCATCCTTGCCTGAAAAATTATATTACATTTTTAATTTTATAAAGAACGATAAGTTAATTTTGTTACTTCATACCTGTAATTTATTTCAATATTTGATCTTTGCCTGGAAAATTACATGACATTTTGAATTTAAAATGAACGATAAGTTCATTCCAATTTAGTAAAAGGTTAGTATCCCACATAGACCAATATTGGTTAAAATGCCGCAAAACCCAAAAATTTGTTAACAGATACCACGACAGTAAATGCCGCGAACAATTCATCTCGCAAAATTTCATGCAATAACGTAATAATGAAGTGGATTGACGATTGAAGAAACGAAAGAGGAAATAAGTTTAACGAAACCAAGAAATATTTAAGGCTTTGAAAATAAAACATTTTACTGTTTCCAGGGAAAAGTTAATTTTTATGTTTCGATAATCATGTAGAAAATGGTAAAAATAAAGACAGCGGTTACACTCTTTGCTCGTGATAATATTGGTGAGATGATCGTTGTGACACGACGGATGGTTTAGGATCGTAGAATTCAGGTGGACACACGCTTTATTTCTCCTCCATGTATGTCCAGTATCTCGGCGGATTGCAAACGACAATCACTGACAGTCCAATGGTGCAGATGGACATAGTGCAGAGTTAAAATAAATGTCACTGACATACTTAGTTCGTTTGTGGAGATAAAACTAGAATTAAAGAGATGTTTGACGATTGATAATTGCAAAGTGTCAGCGATACAATTGTCAATTGTCAAAATACAATTTTGTATCATTAGAGAAAACTTGTGAACCTAAAGTATATGACGGCATTTTGTTCTTCCTTTATTATATTTGTACAAAAAACGTTGCATTCGATTTATTTCATTTGAATCGATTGATTTGATTTCATTGCATTCGGTTGCATCCGATTGTATTTGATTGCATTTGATTGCATTTGCTTGCATTAGATTGCATTCGATTGCATTATTTTTGCATTATTTTTGCCCTTGATTGCATTTTTTTGCATTTTTTTGCATGCGATTGCATTTGATTTCATTTGATTGCATTCCGTTGCATTTGACTGCATTTGATTGCATTTGATTGAAATTGATTGCATTTAATCTCATTGAATTGGATTGGATTAAAATTGATTGCGTTGCATTCCATGCCATTAAAAGAGTTTGTTTTATTGTCCATTCCAAGATTTCATTTAGACTTCCCGTTATTTAACGCAATATTAAACCTTTTTGTACCGAAATACACTGTTCCATGGTACATTAATTATATATCTCTTACGTCTCTTCAAAACGGTTGGGTACCGTAAGTTTTTCCTCGTCCTTTGTTTATATTAGCTCGTACGAGACCTCGTCAAATGACTTTCTTTAACTGTGCTACATGCATATGTCCACTTAAGTAAGAATTAGCACTTAAGAATTCATTTCGTGTTTATGAAAAGAGAGAATCAATAAAATCTATGCGGGTCTAATGAGAACCACAAGAAAACAATACAATGAAAAAGAGTAGAAGATTTACACTTAATATTTTTTGAAACTGTCTTTTTTTCTCTCTTTGTTTTCACTAAGCATTCAACATTCACTAATAAACACAAGTAAAAATAAGATTCAGATATATAGAGAAAAAGGGACCGAAAGTTTACACTGCTTATTAATCCATACGAAAACAATTATTTTACGAAGAAAATCAAACTTAGCAGATGGTCATAATCCAACTGATATATATATATATATAAACATTTCCAATATTGCTTACTTTAAAAACTGTTTTAAAATTTATTGAGATTGGTTGTTTTAAATTATGTGGATTTGAATCTATATATAGATATGTATTGAGAGTTTTTATGAAATTAATTTTTTCAAGGCTCAGGATTTATCACCACTACATTCGTCATAACATTTAAATCCAATTTGATTTTTGCTTTCAAATTTTGATAACTATTTGGTAAGATATATATATCGGAACTTTCCAATTTTTACTCTTTCTCTTTTTTGAATTTATATTTTAAGTGGATCTAAGTTTTGCTAGATTTATACCACGGGGAAGTTTGGAGAGTGGACACAATGTCACGTACAGTATGACAGTCCTGCCACCACTGGAATTTTTAAGCTAACTTTTTGAGTCTAAAATTGACAGGTTAAGCGTACATGTCGTTTCATAGTTTTTGGTCTCGCCTTAAATTTAGTTTTTTTGAAAGTTTATTTCTGGTTTCCGATTTCAGACTACTACCGTCCAAGACTAATCTTTGTAAGACGAAAAAAACCGTTTTTAGGTGGGAAAGGCTTAAGTTGCGTAATCCCTATTTGAATTTGGTGAAGTCGACACCAAATAAGTTTTCTTGGTTAGTTTTTAAGTGAAATTGAACACCGTTAATGTTAATCTATTTCATTCTTTTTTCAAGCTACGTAGCTAATAATTTTTTCTAAAAACGTAAATGAATAGTTTTTATAGACTAGACAAAACATTTTCCTAAGCTATATTTTATCTCATTTTTTAATAACACTATGACGATGAACTGATGTTCGAAAAGCTTCTGCTTGAATTTTTTTAAATAAAACATTTTCCGTCAGTATAAAGTAAGTTTTTATTTATTTTTGAAAAATATCCGTAGGAATTTCCACATAAATTTAACGCAGTCTTTAACAATTAATCTTTTCAAATACTTTCAACCATCCATTGCCTTGTTTCAACAGTTACAGACAAATGTCTTAGAAATATTGGCCATATCATTTTGTTGACAAAAATCACAATTTGTGAAAAGTTTCAAGTTGTTACAGTGGAATCTCTATAAAGCGGACACCTTTGGTGCAATAAAATGTGTCCGCTTTGTAGAGATTCAATTAGAAATACTTTTTTAGAAACCTTGAGAAGGCTTTGGACCGCGGACAGAAAAAAACGATTTTTGAAGGTTGGACATAATAGTAGTGGTTGGGAGTTGGAAGTAGAATCGCAATGCAAGGAGCTAAATTGTTCCTTATAAAACAAGCAAAGACGTCTTACTGGACCATTTGTATACTGTACCATAATGTGTGTTTTCAGGCCCATTCAAGTCGGGTCATACAGAATTTTCAGAGACGAAAAATCATCATTTTTCATGGTATTAAAACCAAAAAAAACTATGCCACTATAAATCTCTCAATACACTGTATAGAAGACATTTAAACGACTATATACTAACTTTCATCGTTAGGATAAAAAGTCCGAGTGAACCTCGTTATGAAAAATTACAAAAAAAATTGTTACGAAAACTGAAATTGGTGAGATTTTGTGTCCAGGAAAAATATGTGATTTAAGTCATCCCAAGAGGAAATTTCTATCTAGTTTTTACATCCTTATCAAAATTGAATTTAGCAAAAGCCAATTTTGGCTTTCCGCTTTTAAAGATTCCCGCCCCATCTCAGTCCACAGTTTAGCACGCGTTCAGGTTTTTGAATTGTGTAACAAGTCCCCGAGGATGATACTTTCTCCTGATAGTTAATAGTAGTCACAATAAAAGACTTCATAAATAAACCGAAAGAGCACACCAACCCCCGACCGTTTATAAAGTTAAAGGGGTATGTCGAATCCATTTTTGAGCTGAGCTACTGAGCCGAAACATCAGCTTCTGTTGCAAAAACTTCGTAGGTCAAGTAGAAGTTTTCCGATGCTTTTGATTTGACAAGATTTTCTATTTTAAAAACAAGAACTACTATTTGACCATATGGCTGATAGACAGACCAGCTAATCCTAATATTTTTCCTAATCTAGCACGCCTATATCTTGTTGTTTTCTAAATCAATATCTTTTGGTCATACATAGGGACCACCATGCGACAGTTTGTCACATTTTGGTGTTTCAAATTAAGTGTAATCCCGAAAATAGAATTCATCATCAAGATTCTGTAAGCAGAGTAAAATGCTACGGAAAATTTACAGTTAAAAAGAGCTCGGAAGGCAACTAAAAGGCAATACAAGTTAATTACAAGAAGGATGTTGGATTTTGGTGTTTGATTGATAAAGTCCTATTCTAATTCGCAAACCTGTTTATTTCTATCCAAAAAGATCGTTTTTTCAATAGAAACACCGCAAAAACTCTTGAAATAACTTTTAGCACGATGAACGCGTTCTTTAGATTCAAGTTTGTTCCCTGATTTGGATGTTTCGACAGCATGAAAGAAAAGATGCCTTAGAATAGTCTATTTTAATAGTTAAACTAATTTTGAAAATCTTTAAATTTAGATTGAATTGTTACTTTAAAAATCTCCAATTAACACTAAACGAAAGGTCAATACGTTTTTAAGCTTGACAAGTCACTAACCCAATAATTTCGGACCTTGTTCCTGGCAATTTAAGAGAACTAGAAAATCTTTTTGGCGTAATAATGGATTTTTATTCGTCACTTTGTACATGCTTTAGACTCTAGAATACAATTATATATTATATTCCTTTTTCAATCATATTCTTTTAATTTTAGATGAAAACTAATTACTTTACTTTCCAAATTTATATCAGTCTCGTCTGCATTTTATTGTCAGTACAGATAAACGCCAAACACACACCGGGACACGCAGCAAGATTTTGTGGTGCGGACTTTGTTAAAGCATGGAAAGTAGTATGTCGGTATAAAAAAAGAAAAGGTATCTTTGTTAAAAGAAATTTTTATGGTAAGTCTTTTTCTCTTTTACATGGTACTTGATGCGTCCTTGCTTAACACTCGGCAATATAAGGTTACCGTAATTATTCTAATTTAACGCTGCTTCTAATTAATGCGGTGGGCAAAAATGGCCAAAAGCTTGTAATTAATCGCCTCCAATTATTAACGTGGATCGAAAATTTTGCGCATTTTGTTTGCCTCTAATATAACGCGGATCGGAATTAAAAAAAAAAAGCACTGGTTTAGATTAAGTGAAAATATATTTCGATAAAAAGATTAAGCAAAAAAATCATCTTCTTTGTCATCTTCGTCGGCATTAAGGTTATCCTGCGCATTTAAAGTTACCAGGTCTCGTTGCCAAGGCTCTTAAGGAGTACAATGATTTAAAGAAAGACGTAAAAATACAAAATACAAGAAGAAGAAATAGCAAATGAATTTGTAAAGATTCATTTAGAAAAAGTTTTTTTTGAAAAGTTTCTTATTTTGCGCGGATAAATTTATTTGCCTCTAATTATTAACGCGGATTCGTAGTGTTCAAAATTTTGTATTTTTATGCCTCCAATTATTTTTGCGGCCTGGTCAAAATAATTATTTTTACCGGCGCGTTAAATTAGAATAATTACGGTAGGAACAAGGGTAAGTGGAGCAATCCAGGGAAAGGAGTAGCGCTCTCCTCTACACCTCGGTGTAGTAGCTAATGAAAAGGGAGCCTTCAGATCGCCCTCGACTGCGGTCGGTCGACTTACTACTTACTTGCTATGGTATATTTCTTGGTCTATAGTCTCCAATACACGTTGAAAATTATCAAAAATTCTTTTTAAAAAAGTTGTTTGTTAACGAGAGTATACTGTAATTTTACTTTTTTCAGATTTCATGGAAGATAGAGATTTTTTAGAGGATAGAGAAGCAAATTTGTTCTTGACCAGGAAACGAGAAAAAGAAAATGCACACGAAGAATGTTGTTTGAAAGCATGCACTACATATGAAATTATGGGTTATCGTTGCTGAAATTTCATTTCGATATATTATTTGCTGACGGAATTATTTCCTTTCTCCTTCAAAAAAAATGTATATGATATGCTTAATATAATATTTTTGTAAAAAATGTTCAAATTGTGTGGTGTATTTTTTTTTTCCCAACAAACCTTTGTTTTGAAGTTGTTTCCATCAGGAATGTACGTGTTGAAACGTAGGTGTACCCTTTTTTATAATAATACTTTTGAATATTTTTGAAATAATATTTTTGAACTCAATGTCCAGTAAGTCTTCTTAATAAGCCCTTTCATGTCTGAACAGAAGAATCAAAATTACCATTTTCACAGTAAACTTTTAAATGAAATAATTTCTAAACTGAAGCAAGTTGCGACGTCATTTAGGCGCTTATTGGAATAAGACAAAGTCTCTTTTAGTTTGGATCCTCTACAACTAGATTATTGAGGGAGAGCGCTTACCCAAAAATTGCAATAGGTTTATGTCTTGACCTGGCCTTCGTCTACTCGACGTATCAATACTTTGGTTGATAAGTCCTAGGATGTGATAGTAGGTGTGCCGCTTCATCTCTTCAATCTAATGTTAATAAGAAATAGACAATTTAGCTAGTCAATATTCTTTTCGTTCTGTTCGTGAATAATATTTTCCACTGTATACGGCGCACGCATCGCTTGATATCTTGATTTAGCTGTTGTGGAAGAAAAAATGAAGTTTTTCTACTCTGTTTAATTTACCATGATTCCCGATATTCCCCGATTTCTGATATACAAAAGACTGGGATCGCTAAAAAAAACTGACTCGCTCACTAGTCTGATTAACGAGGTAGAAAATGTATTCTTCCACAACGGTTGAATCCCGATCTCAAGCGATGCGTGCGCCGTATATAGCGGAAAATAGTAGGCCCACGGTCTTTTTCCAGGGAAAATGTCTCCAAAACCAAGAATTTTGCGAACTTGAAACTTTTTGATTCTTAATAAAATTTCATTGGAAAAATATTTCCAAAATTGCAAATGTTTATCATAATTATTTGCTTAATCAGGCTCAATTATTGAACGCAAAGCGAGAACTGTATCCTATTTTACTGTAGATTCAGCAAATTTTTCACAGGTCATAAATTTTGGCAGCCAGACAATATTGACATGAAACTATTTTTGATGTTTCCGGCGCGCTATAGATGGTCAGAACTTGATTTTTTCTCGGTTTTGATGAATCCTTAATGAAAGCTTATTCTTTAAGCTTTCTAAATATGAAAACAGATTTGAAAAAACTCTTTTCCTTTGGAAGATATGATGGTTTTAAGAAGTTATATGTATTTTCTCTGTACTTTTTTATATGATGACGTCATCAGGTAACCATAGCAACCCCTACTTATTGAGGACTTACTTCATACTAAGTTTCAAGTTTATATCATTATGTCATCCAGAGATATTGCTGGCGGGCTTGCTCGGGGGGGGGGGGGGGGGGGGGGGGGGGGGGGGGGGGGGGGGGGGGGGGGGGGGGGCGGGGGGGGGGGGGGGGGGGG
>JAUBWS010107898.1:0-10287 GCA_032270445.1 Darlingtonia californica
TTTTTTTCGGGACCCACGAACTACCCACGAACTTTTTTCAGGACCCACGAACTACCCACGAACTTTTTTCAGGACCCGCGAACTACCCACGAAGGCACGAGACCCACGAAGGCACGAACCCACAAGACCCACGAGGGCACGAGACCCACGAAATTTATCACACTCGTTTATTATCAAATACTTTTACATATGTTTTAAGTTTCGGAAGGCTATAACATGTTTTGATGAAGATTGTTGAAACTTTGCACTGTGAAATTTTGTAATCCTTCTCTCGTTTTTTGGTAGCCGTCTAGTTTTGTAAAAAAACTCGGCTTGCTTTTCTTTATTACTTGATATACAACTGGGAAGAACAGCTGCAATGATAAATTGAAATAAGAAAATGTAGCTGTATTTGACAGCTAAAAAACATACCCTTACAATTTATTTCGAATAAAGTTCGCAGCAAAACAGACTTTCTTTCCTGGATTATCGATTTTGTATAATAGGGTCGGGTCTAGCATTTTTAAAATACCCTAAAAAAACATGAAGCCAAAGTTTCCTTGTTGATAAAAAGAAACAAACAGAAACGAAACTTTAGGAATTTCACTTTATACTGTACAACTTCATTCATTCTCCATCAAATAAATTTGAATTTTAAGTTTTTGGTCCAAAAAAATTGAATTTGTAAGATCATGAAACACTGAGAAATTTACATGATGCTTGAAATCGTCACTGTTTATCATAAAAAGTTGGCAAAGGAGGGACAAATAAATTTTCAATTTGCAAAAGAGGTTTACCAGGGCCTTATAAAGAATTTTTAGGCCGTGCACGGATATGTCAAAGCGAAGCCATCATTTTCTATATCCTGAGAAATATGCAAAAACGAAATATAATTGATAATTTTTTGAGACATCGGATCGGTCTTTATCCCTCTATTGATATTGCATACAACCATAAGAGATAAGGGTACTTAGGAGCCCATTAAGTAAAACATTAATAAAATAAATTGAATTGTTTTCGTCAATAACTCGCTAAAGCACTTTTCACTTTTGATGAAAAATACATCTTCACGCACTTTTCACTTTTGATGAAAAATACATCTTCACATATACAGCTTGAAGGAGGTTACCTAATGATATAAAGTTTGCAACCGAGATTTTATTTCTAATGTGCAAGATAGATGTTCATTTTTTTTTTTTTAATCTTTTTTTTTTTTATACACACTGTAAAAATTGGTGATAACTTACTCAAAATAAAAGGTTTCGTTTATTTTCTCAAAAGGGAATAGCTATATGACATATTTGTATATGTTTCTTCTTAAAATTTCCATATATATTACCATACATAATTACACATAGTTAAATACGATCACAAATCTAACCATTCTTTGATATTCGATTCATATCCTCGGGGGAATGGTTCCAAATACTGATTGCTATTACAGAGAGTGTGAAAGGAGATCTTCATAATCTTCACCAGCATCTATTCTGCCATCAATCTCGTATAACAGGTAAACAAGGTAATGGAATTTCTTCAGGACCTCAACCTAAACACGAAAACGGAGATGGATATGATAAAGATCTTATAGTTTTTCAAGTGACAGGGGGATAAATTTTGATGGTCTGCGGAAAAAATCTTAAATGTGTACAAAATTGTAGAGAATATAACTATATAATATCTACATTGGATTAGCCAAAATATTCTAATTCAAAATGTCAATTTTTAACAGGGGACCATAACAACCTAAAATATTACGTCTGGACCACAAGAAAAATTTGGACCATAAACAGTTAATTTTTGAATATATGTACCATGTCCTTCAAGTTGTTACATGTTTTCTGCTGACTACCACTTCCCCTATATACAGTACTATGCATTAGTCAAATTTTTTTAAATCGTCTATATACTTGTGATGATAACACTTAGCGTAATAATATTTGGTGCAAACAAAACAAGTTTGAGACGTCTTGAAGACGTCTCGTTCAGACCAGTTTTAACTGGTCCGAATGAAACCAGTTTGAGACGTCTTGAAGACGTTTTGATTAAACGAACTATATGAACCGTACCTGTAAAGACCAGAAAAGACGTCTTAGCGTTTACTGCGACTTTTATCTTATCATCTATGTAAAGATGCAATAATAAGCCTATACTAACTGTTTAGAAGGGCAATACCGGAGAATATTGACTGACGTCAAAAGTATCAGCCCGAGCTTGCTAGGTATTGTATAATACAAGGAGACGAAACAAAATCTTTTATATTAAAGTAACAACTTAAAGTAAACGTCCTTTAGACGTCTCACCGTCCCTGCAAAACATTTAATTTCTGAAAGAAAAAAAAAATTTTGATGATAGATATTGATTCGTTTTATTGCTACATGACGCAGCAGCATCCACGACCCATGGAGTTGTCTTCGATCAGCAAATAGACTACAGTCGACGCTTTTTAATTTGAAAACTCAAGGGATGAAAAAAAATCGTTCGAGTTAAAGGAAGCCAGTGAAATAATTCAAATTGTGCAAAGTTTGAGTGGTGGTAAGTGAAATTATAGAGAGTTAAATTTCACATGGTAATAAATGCCTGTGCAGATTTTAGACTGAGAGAGGGGGGGGGGGGGGGGTTGATTTTGCCAATTGTATTAATAATTTTATTTATGATGTCAAGGTTTGAAAAAATTTTCATGATGTATTACGTAGTGGCTTCAATTTTTTCCTTTGAGTCTCAAGATTTTACAAAGGCAAGCATGTACGTAAGGTTTTTAATCCTTTAGGTTAGTGTTTAAAAATATTACTTATTAATTTTGTTTTTAAAGAAATATGTTAATGGGTTAAAATTTTCATCGGGTTAAAATTTTACTGGGAAAAATCTAGTCACGATTTAAAAGTTATTTTTTCCCGACAAAATTTTAAAATTTAAAAATATTTTTAAAAGTATCGTGAAAAATTACAGTCACTTGGAGAAAGACTAGTCTGAAAAAATGAAATCGAGGGAAATTACAGACTGAGAAAATTTCAGTCACTCAAAATATAAAATTTACTTTCCACGATGAAATTCTATATTTTGCACTACAATTTAAGGTCCTTCTTGCTTTCAGTTTTGACTGTTTTTCCGCTCCTAACGTTTGAAGCAGTTAGGATTGTTAATGATGATTCAATTCTAAATGGTTCTTGTTTATGAAAAAGAGAGATCATTTTTGTTTGATATTTTTTACTGCTAATACTACTAGCTGAAGAACCTTTTGGGACTGGAACTATAAAATAGTTAGAATTTCATTCCTAAAGTTACAATTTAAGACACGTCCGAAGTGACGTTCTCGTCGTATTGTTTAAAGTCGCTATTAGTATATTCACGCAAACATTGACTTAAACTCCTTAAACAGCAGTTTTTAAGGGCTTTTAGTCGTCCCTTTCTCCGTCTATCATTATTTGACACAGTTGTTTTCATTTAAAATCAACAAAACAAGAGTACTTTAAGCAATACACAAAAATTTGCATACAACTATTGCTTTTCATTGTAAGAATAATTTGATGCTGCCTAAATTAATGCAGCTTTTTTGACTTTCTTCAAACACATTACAGTAACCCTAAAACCAGCTCAAATAAAGCGCTTACGGACTCCTTACGGGAATTATTTGGAACAAGGGAAATCCCCGTATGTTTTAATGATATTGAATTTAATTGATATTTTTACCTCTGAAATTCCAAATTGATTTTTATTATCAATGCGATAGATGTTTTTCTTCAATTTCTTGCTATAAGCTGAAAAATAAAAAGTGATAGATGAACGGTTATTTACACTATTCAAAAAAATGCTTAACGTGCTAAAAATTACCCCCAAGGTTTGCTTTCAACAGGATAATCCAAAATGGCTAATATTTGGCACAGTGGTAGTACTCAATGCGTAGTTTGCAAATTTTTGCTGACATCAGAAGTTTTTTAAGAAAAATAGCTTTAAATTTTAACCCTAAACAATAGCTTTTATTTTTAGACATAGCCCCTCAAAAAATGCTTCAAACTGGCTAAATAGTCCCTTAAATGAATATGCAAAACAGTTAGGGTGATAAAACGTCACCATAATAGCTGAAAATCATGCCGAAGTGAGCAAAAAATCGTAAAGTATTGATGGTGTGATAGTAGATCAGACACTATAAATTAAATTTTTTTGTACACAAAAATAAAATAATCAATACACTACACATTCTGACAAAGTTTCATAAACTAACTGTTTGTGGATTAAAAGTTATAACAAAATCAATTTTTCGAAATTTAGCTTGTATAGTGCTTAGTAACAATACCCATGTGACTCATTTTCACAGAAAGTGTAAAAACTAGCTTTCCATTTGCCCATTAGCTAAGCTTTTTTGAATAACTTTGACAATAATTCAAATTCAGACAAGGGTCATTAAAAGAGGCCACCCAAGATATTACTCTCTTTAGAGTTTGAAATAATTTTTAACACGGAAGAACTTTTATACCAAATGAAAAGGAGAGAGAACATTTTACAAACAAAACATTTTACACGTAATTGCTATTGTATTTGAAGGTGATATCTGACCATAAAACATCAAGCAACTTGGTTTAGTATAAAAATAGATCAGGTATAAAATAATGAAAAAATGCTACACACCTCCTCTTCTTTAAATATTAAGATAAATTATGGTTTAATACTGATTTTTAATTCCCAAATCCATATCAAAGTCACGAAGGTGAGGTTTTAAAAAACAGAGATAGCTTTAAATGGACAGTCAGAAGTATAAAGATAATTCAACACTATTTTAAGCAGCTAGGCATATTTTCCAAGTTGTTGATGTTAATTTTCTTAATTTACTTGTATTTAAATTATGTACTCTATCTGTTCATAAAAGCATCCAGTTGTGGTAGTTTTAGATGGACGAATGGCGACGGGTGAAATACAGGATTCACATCGTGAATCCTCGTAAAATATAATTGCATAGTATGATTTGATAATTACGGGTATAAAAAAATATAATTGCATGATATGATATGGTAATTAAAGGCATAAAAAATTGCACGATGCCGTTTTCTCTTGACAATAACTGTAACATGCTTTTCACCATGCTATTTTTCCTTGAGTTGATTTCAAGAAAGGTGAAACATTTGGATGGATACCCAGGCTATGGTAGTTTTGGTTTAAGTAATTTCTTACATTTTTCAAAAACTTCTATCAGTCGGTATTACGGCCACTAATAGTTTTTTATTTGTTTTATCATGTGTATTGCGTTTTTACGTGCGCCTTTTGTCCTATTTTCAGTTGCGTGTTATTTGCATCATTAATGTCCATTTTTGCATTGCATTTCTAGTTTCAGTTTTATTTTCTTGTTTTACTTACCCGTTTTACTCGTTGTTCTATTCCCTGCGTGGCCTTTATTCTACAGTTGCTACTCAGGTTTTTTGTTAGGTAATTAGCGTCTTTATTTCGATGCGCGTTTTTATAGTATTTTGCGTATATTTTATTGTTTAATTTTTTGGTCAGTTTAATTGCTGTTCCTCGTGTTGTGTGTGTATAATTGTGTTTGTAGAATTTTTGTCAGTGTTCTGTGACATAAGTGATGTTTGTGTGGTTTAAGATGTCTGCCAGTAGCCATACTATGTTTTTTAAGTAAGTTTATTCTGACCACATCACTTCTTGGGATTTCTCTAACAGAATCTTTTCTGCACACTAACTACTACAGTAATAATCTCCATTAACTTCACTTCCTCTGTTTGAAAACCTTTTTTGATTGCAATTTGTGATATCTTCCAGTTAAAGCGATGTCAACTTTTAAAAATCTCACCTTCATAAGTTTAATCTAGATTTACGAATTAATAAATGAGTCATTAGATTTAATCTATAATCTATCTTACTATTCAAAATAGAGGTGTGTAGCTTTTTATTGATACCAATACTTAAAGATTTAACGACATTTTCGACATTTTATAAAACAATTTTAAATTTAAAAAATTTTTGAAACAAAATATATCCACTTTTCAATGAGCCGTAACTTTTGAACAAACGCTTCAAATTGACTCAATAACCCCTCCAATTAAAAACAATAGGAACTAGTTTTAAAAAGAATCTGGAAGTATGTTAATTATAACCAAAATGGCGAAAAATATGCTGAAGTCAGCATTTTTTGTGAAAATTTGGTGACGTTATCATGACGTCATTTTTGACACATGACGTCAAAAATGTATAAAATTCAAAGAGCTTTGAGAGTAACACGTTCTGAAAAAGTTGTATTACAAAACTCATTCTAGATCATAAGTTATGAGAAAAACAAACTTTTCAAAGTTTACCCTACGGAGATTGGTTGGCCAGCAGCCTCGTCATTAAAAATCCTCATAATTCCTGGAAGAGTGGTTCTGATGACCTAAAATGTCCACCAAATGTGTAAAACTAAATTTGCTCAGTGAAAAAATAAAGCCGCAAGCCGAAGGCGCCTTATTTTCTAGTTATCAAATATTTCTCCTCTGAAATTTACCCCCCCCCCCCTCCTCCGCGAAGAATAGGGTAATGACGTCATTTTGTTCCTAACATGATAGCGGATATAGAGCAAAAGTTATGAAGCGAGGTGATGAACCTGTGGAAATAGAAAATCTGGTTAGAACTTCAACTTCTAAAAGTGAGTTTAACCCTTAGACGCCGAGTGACGCCAATTGGCTTCCAAAATTGACCAAAATACCACTATGTCTTTGGAAGCCCATAACTTTTAAACAATTCAGAATTATCCCAAACACGACGGCAACTTTTTTAAAGAACATAAAAGGAGCTTTCTTTTGATACCAGGCTTAACCACTTTATCTCATTTCAGTGCTGAGAAATTCAAATTGAAAGTTTGAAAGTTGTAAAAAAAAACGTTCAAATTTCTCACTTTTTAAAAAACACAGCGTAGTCAAAGGGTTAATTGACGAGTATTATATTGACTCTATTCACGCCTTCCAATGGTATAAAGATCTATAAATAGTTGTCTGGTACCAATTAAAAAGAGACGGCATCTGGGTAGTGGATGAGTTACCAGAAATGGTCAAAATCTTGAATTTCACTTCAAGAAAAGTGATATAGTGAAAAAAAAAGAAGGAAAAACAGGTTAACCAAGTTGTAGAATGCGGTTAGTTCAAAATAGATTAATTAGTCCGGTACAATCAAAACTCAAATCGAAAGGGAAGCCATAAGGTATGATTTTAAATATTTTTGAAATATTGTTTTTCATATTTGAAAAATGATGTTTCTTTAGTTCTTCCAACGCTTCTACTTAGATGTTAAAAGAGCATCCAGGTCCTCGTTGGGTTATATTTTTGTTGTGCACTGTTAGATATTCATAGTGGAGGAGCGGTAGTTATTTCATTTCCTCTATGGAACAGTATGAATCTTTTGTGCGAATATGACATTACCAATTTACACATACGCTTCATGTATTGTGTAGTCGATCAACGTCAAAGGCTCAGCAGAAGAATAAGTCTATATAGATTGTATTATGACTTAGAAATTGAAATATGGAAAACATAACTGTCTCAACACAAAATATAACTAACCATACAAAAGTAGACATGCCTTGTGTTTATAAAGCATATGATTACATGGCGTTTGTCCCACACACAATGTCAATTTTGTTGTTCACTGGATTCAGTATTTTAAGCTTTTTATCTTGCTTTTTCAATACTGTAGTTGTATATTGCATTATGATAACAAAACAACATCAAAACAAATCAACCCTACTTGTTCTTGTGGCATCAGCAAACGATATTGGAAATGGACTCATTACAAATCCTTTGTATATTGTTTACATTACAATAGCTCATGGGATAAGTCATCAAATAAAAACCTTTGTTTACGTGATTACAGCTTTGCCTATATATGGTTCAGCTTATATGTTCTGCCTCATTGCATTTGACCGATATCTACGAGTTAACTTCCTCCAAAGATATTCCGAAGTCTTCAACAACTTTCGCTTCAAGATTGCTATATCTATTTATACACTGTTGGTATTATTACAAACAATCTTCAGAGGATTAGGAGGAAGAGTGACGGGACTTCGGTTTGAAATATTTGCAGGAGCATTGAACTTCATCCTTCTATCCTTTACAGTGGTGTGGTATCTAGTATCTATCTACAAACTCCGACAGCACCAACGCCAACAAAGATTCCAATCAACAGAATCAAGAGGCATTACAAAGATGGCTTCTATCTATCTCATCATTTTCTTTATTTGCTATTCACCAGCTGTTGTTTCACAAGTTCTATTAGTTCCAGTTCTAACAGAATATCTGGCTCCAGCCAATATCGGCATCATTGTATGGTTACTTCATTATTTATCAACCATCAGTGGTATTTTGAACGCCATAATATTTCTCGTTATAAACCGAGAAGCGAAGAACATTATCAAAATATTTGTTGCCAGATTTTGCTCGACAGTTGTTGTACACCCACTTCAATAATAGGCTTACAATTCTCATACAACAGACATGACTTAACTCAAAAACAAAACAATAAAGGAATTTAATTATAAAGAAGAAGAAAGTAACCATTTCGGCAATCCTTATGGAAAAGATACCAACGGGAAAAACTTTATGTCAATAATCATAATAAAATACACATCAGAGAAAGACAGAAACTATGGTTTGGTACTGTTGCAAATGTGCTGACTCAGATAGCTGTAACCTTATTCTTCATGGGATATTTTTCATGGACATTGCTTTCAGAGTGATACATTCTGGTAAAGTTTTATTACATAAGTCAGTCTATATCAAAATAGTATGCCCAAAACAATCATTCAAAAATTAAGCCTTGGAAGATTGGTAACTGAATTGAACGTAACTGGAATATAGCCACGATTCCTGAATGGGCTGTCTTATCAAAATATACACTTTGGGTGTAATGTATGTAAAAAATGTTGGTTTCAATAAAGATCTTGAACCGATGGCAATCGTTTAAGGGTAGACTTTAGTTGTGATTTGAAGGGGAAATGACAAATAACATGACAATATCTGATATGATTGTTTAAATTTACAAAATTTGAGATGAAATCGTTTTCGTATATTTAACCCTATTATACCCGGGGGAAAGAGGGAGTCAAAAAAATACTAATGCAATGAATTCAAAATTTTGCAGCAATTAACAAAAACGTACTGGACACATTTTTTGATCAGTTACGTCATAAATACGCAATTATGTAACACAAGTTTTCAATTACAAACTTTTCCAATACAAATGGTTAAAACTTCAATTACTAATAACTTTTAATAGGAAAATGGCATTAACTTGAGACTTTTACAGGTTGTTCAATTCATTAAAAGAACCATGCTGAATGCATGACGTTACCATTTCTAAATGGTGGTGGGCCAATTTGTGGTGGTTTTGGCGTCCCGTAGTGCCTCTGAACTTAATTTTTATAAAATCCGATGGACTACAGGGTGAAGGTGGGTGTAAACTACTATTTAGCCAATACCTTATAAGATTAGGACTTTCGGGCAAAAATGACATAATTTCCGGAATTGACGAACATGTTCTCCGACGAAAAATTTGATCCGACAAAAAATAAAATCTGTGTTAAACGAAAAATAATAATGTTTCGTGTTTTCACGAAGGAGGATTATTACTCATGCAGTTTGTAAAAATAAAAAAGTGACAAATCAAATGTAGCAATGCCTTCCACCTTTTTTCAATAATCGGCTTTGAAGGAAAAGTTGAAGGAAATGTTAAAATGAGTGTAAATTTTTCTCGTTTTCAGTAATCGCTTTACCACGCTTGGTGCAAAGTTGAAAAAGCGTCGTTTGGACGGAAAGACGGTTTCTAATTTTTTTCATAAAAAAAGAGAGAGATAGGAAAGGCAGATGGTTACTAAAGTATTTTTTCCCACCAATAAACAAATCCTCTTTGCGCGAGTTCTCCTGTAACGAAGAAGAAAGGCTTTACAAAAGGAAGTTATCTACTTTATTTTTGTTATGACCGAGCTAAAACCTTTTGCTTTTAAGTTCGAGTCGAAATTTATTCGTGTTCAGCGTATTTTTCCAACAAAAAAACTAAAAAAATTTGACAACGTAGTGACTTGGTAAAATTCTAAAAAAAATCCATAAACCTTTGGGTACTAAGTTTTTTTGACAGTATCTCAATCCAGCACGCTCGTCTTCTTCCTCGATTTCACCCCACGATCAGGTTCATTAAAACTTTATTTGTAGTTTCGATTTTAAGCATGTCTCTGGGGGTCCGTATATTGACCACAGTCGTACCCAAAGAAATAAATAGCATGATGTCCTAACTTTTTTTCAGATAATCGTAGACAAAATTAAATGAAACACATGAAAATTTCATGAT
>JAUBWS010107909.1:0-10287 GCA_032270445.1 Darlingtonia californica
AGCATCCATTCTAGACTACTTTTGAAGTTTAACGTACTTTGTGCCTTATAAATAAACCCATACTGAGAAATTATAGGAATCGAAGATTTCGGAAAAAACCGGATATCGGATCACTATTTTTTGTGATTTCCTTTGTCGAAAAACAAAGTAATTAACTAGAATACCTTTGAGGCAGAAAATTTTGCAGGCACAAAATGTCGCAATATTGCAATTTTTTGGAATTTTCGCAAAATTAAAAACTGCAAAAAAATCTAAATTCAAAAATCGTGAAAATAAAAAACCGCCATTTTTTTCTTTTTTGGTCATTTTGTATTTTTTTGTTATTTTGTTCATATTTGTTTTTCATAGCTAAAACTGCTATTTTTAGTTATTTTTGCTTATAAGCTCATTCCAATTTTCAGCATTTATAGTTTGTTTAACTTAATTCCACTTACTTTTTTTGGTTAAACTTCTCTTATAATATAGTGGTACTTGAATTTTTATATTTTTTTAATAGGTAGTTGCGGCGAAATAATCCCCTTGAAAAAAATCAAAAAGTTAAAAAACCAAAAAAATATAAAAATGTTTTAATAACATTCGGCAAAATACTACGCCTATTGCGAGATGTTGTTTACATTCTTTTTTCGTTATGTTGACTTGTGATTTTTTTTGCAGAATGATATTCAAATGAACCAAATCCGTCGATTACAACGAAATTCAGACGAACAAAAACAACTCAACGAATCTTTAAAATTGCAAATCAACCAAAACTCAACTAGGTGACCAAGATTTCGTTAAGCACGGCTTTAGGAAGAAATCTTTTTTAGTAGCTAAGGTTTCAATTTTAGAAAATTAGGCCTAAAATCTATTTGATGTCCTCAAATTTTTCAAAAATCTTATGTCTGCCAATTTGATCGGTTAAGTATGTTGTAGATATAAGGTCAACTAGTCTATCCGATAGATATTCCTTAAGCATTTCCGCTTACGAGGCTAACCAAGAGTCCTCTTATGATTTTTATTCTGAAACTTTTAGGCTTTCTAGAAAAATTTATGTTTGTATCAGGAGGAAATGAAAATTTGCGAATCGCACCAACTCCACGACATCCAAAAATACTAGCCTCAGTATAAGGCAAACTTCGGGAGCATGTTAGATAGAACGAAATAATACTAAGATATCTTATTTTGTTTCTACACAGGTTCAAATATCAGAATAAATGACAATTGTATGCATGGTAATAATACTGCCCTCTTATGGTCGAAATCCAAGAAGAAATGCAAAAAAAGCGGACACCTCCAAACGACGAGCAGTTTAATAAAGAACTGAAGTAAAAGTTTCCATGTTAAAATCTTTTAAAACAACATTGGTCAAGTAAAGTTAATTGCATAAAAATTTTGCGGTATCAAAAATATGCAGTTACGCAAATACAATAACAAAACCGTGAAATTAACGTGTCGCGAAATATCCCTTACTCGTATTGTTACGAAAACATCGCCGTGTAAGTTGCGAGAGCGTATTCAACGTATTTTACGAAAACAAATTGTGGCCTAAAAATTGAAATTCAAACAGAAAAGGTTACAGAAGATCATCCATGTCAGACCGCGTGTTTAGTTTACCTAAAATCCTCTATGATACGCCCGGGGCGTTTATTAAGTTTTTTTGACTTTGTAAGGGCGTTTATTAAAGGGAGGCGTTTTCAGTTTTGCATTTTTCAGTATGATATAATAGTATTCAAATTGCCTTCCTCTTCATCTTGGCTTGTGTAAAGAAAGACAAAAGATGATAAATAATCGTTTATTTTCTCTTTGTTTTTACCCACAAACGTTAAAGAAGAGTCTTAACATGTTTGGTAAGATTTCTATAATAAACGCCCCTCCTAAGAGGGCGCTTATGAAATATTTCTGTTTTTAAGGGGAGGGGGCGTTAATTGGAGAAAGGCGTTTAAAAAGGAGGACGTTTATTAGATTTATGGTATTGCGGTTTTTTTTCGAATTTTATTTGTAATAATAACCTTGACAAATAAAATTCGAAAAAAAACCGCAAAACTAATATTCCTCGAAAATTTGGTGCCCCAAAAATTGCATGAATCAAAATACTAAGATTTATTTAATAAATTTTTTATTACATTCCTACAATCTTTACGATTTGACGGCATGCTAGTTTTTATGTATTTATTTTTATATAATTGAGTTCTATAAAAAATATATAGAATTTCAAATACATCAATTTATTAATGAGAAATATTTTAAGTGTAATAACTAAAAATATATTGAAAAATAAATAAACTAAGTAACTAACCTTGACGTCAGCATTAATGGACGAAATATGAATAGGTTTATAAAATCTATTTCCTATATTTATTGCTGTTCTTTGTGGTAAGTTTTTATCAATTTCATTTTCTTGTTATTCATAAACAGAACCAATCACAAAATAGCTTGCAAGAAATGCAAGATAATCTCATCTCTAAAAATACAGATTTGGAAAGTTTCTTAGGAATGGGGTTAAAAATCCTTTTTTGGTGAAGAGTTTGCTTGAACTAGCCTTAATCTTTTATTGGTTTCAATATTTCCAATAATAGGACACAATTGACATAATACTTTATTGTCAAAAATTTTGGCGGGAAGATAATGCTTAGTTTGACAAAAAACAGAAACTTTTACATTTTCGTGGAATTTATCTTCTCCGTTGATCAAGTTTGTGAATTTCATGGGAATTCATGTTTCACACGAATCAGATGTCACCGTTGGAAAAACTATTGAATTTTCGCGCTCCTAAAAAAACTTGGATATTTCGCAAAATTCGATTTCGCGGTTATTCAACTAAAGAAACGGCGAAACCACTAAATTTTCTTTCCGCGCAAATTTCTGACCAAAGTACGTAATCTCTATTCTAATGACTTAGTATATAGTACGCTTTCACTGATTTTCGCATAGAACGCGAAAGACGTCTTCAAAACATTCTGAACTTTGAGAAGATAAGGCATTCTTAATGTTCCGATTATGTTTTAAGTTGTTTAAAACGTTTAAAATATTCAGTTTAAGGCATTTGTCCAAAAGACGTTCTCGGGTGTCCAGAATGTTCAAAAATCGAATCGTTTATACCAGAAGTGATGATAAAAACTAAATAACAATATCATAAAATGTGACGGTCTATGAGACAATAGGGCTCGGCTTTTTCTACCGCAATCATACTCCACCCGCTTGCAAAACCACTAAAAAATGTCTGTGGAGGAGTTAATTTCTATTTAAGCGACACGTAATTGCGTGTCGCTTAAAAATAAATGACCTACTCTGCAGACGTTTTTTAAAGATTTTAGTAAATGACAAGTAAATCAAGGTTGGTTTTATTCCCCTTTTCCCCAAGAGCGTCACAAATATATAATTTACAAAGGCCTTGCCAAGATGTTTGACGATGTTGTGATAAATTAGTTACGTCTCCAAAAAAAAGATGCATTTTCAAAATCAAATCAACACCAAATTAGTATCATTCATCATAAAATATAGCTAATGAAAAAATACTAGAAATAACAATAATAGAACTAGTCTGGCATTTGCTAAAAAAGAAAAATTCCTCTCTCGACAATAAAACAAAATTTCCCTTTCGTGTGTCGTCAAGTGAAGCCACAAAGTTAATCCATTTTGCCTATAAAACTGCAGTGTTGAGTTTTTATGGCGTATAGTTTCAGTCTGAGAATCACCTTTTAACATTTCCATGGCAACAAATCTGTTACAATGGCGATCTATGGAAGACTTCTCTCTCAACAATTTTGACTAACAAAAAAGTGTTGATAGGTTTATGAGAAATGTTTGTTGATCTCTTTCTCTTGGCTTTTCGACAACATTCAATAAAGCATAAATCATTGCGGAATTTATTTTTGCGAATGGAGCCTCAAAAAATTATATTTTTCAGGATTAATTTTTTAGATTAAGCAAAATCACAAATCGCGCACTAATTTATGCTCGCAACAATTTATGAATTAAAGGTAAAAATCTTTGGCAATTATGGTGAGTAGAAGAATTTCGGATTTTTCAGCATTTTTGCTACGCAAACAAAGTTCCCACCCCTAGGTTTCTCTAGACTACTAATATCTAGTAGAATATGCATGAATGGAACATAATATTAAAGAGACTTCAAAACGATAAAAACACTACACTATGGAGATAAAGTGTTGTTCGAAGTGTTAGTTAAAGCTACGTACAAAAACTAAAATAACTTGATAGAAAACGTGTCTTTTATTAATTTAAAAACCTAAATCCTATAGATAAAAACCAGGTTAAAAACATATTTTGTATATTGTATTCCATGAATCACAGCTCGTCATGATCCTAAAATTAAAAAAACAGGGATAATTTGGATTAAAATGTTAAAGACGATCATAAATATGCAGTCCTTTAAATTGCCTCAAAATGATGAAAAAATTATAAATTTACAAATTTAGTTAATTACTTAAGTGCCGATAACAACTATATTTTTCATGAAATTTTAAATTTGTTTACGGTCCTGGACCCCTATGTAGGAACCTAGGAGCTCCGTCGACCATATCCGAGGGAGAGGTCCCCGATCAAGAAATAAACTAGAAATAGATGTCCAAAGATTCCCAAAATTTTAAAAATTCCCAGCACAGAAGTGGTTAAAAACAAGTCCGCTTTTAGCACAGCCGATCTTATAGAGCAGATCTAGTTTTGGCAAAGCCGGCCTGGTTTATGAGCTATTTACAGAGAGGCCAGCTGACAGAGAAGTAGATCTAGAGGTACTAGCGTGCCTAACGTCCGGATACGGGTCCTGTATATTACCGTATATGGGCTAATTTCTTCCATATATGGTATAATTATACCGTATTCGGTATACAGTTGACTCTCTCTAATTCGAATCCCAAGGGGAAAATCTTTTGTTCGAATTATAGAGAGATTCGAATAGTAGAAAGTAAATCATAAGAGTTTCTTGACGACGGTGACTTTGAATTCGTTCGAATTATAGAAAGATTCGAATAATAGAGATTCGAATTAGAGAGAGTCAACTGTAATTTCATGCAGTAGGTACTAGAAATTACTAGCAAAATGGGCTAAGTCACGAAAACGTTTAACCACGAAAACTTCATGTAAAGAAAAGTTTTCCTGACGAAGTTTTCCTCGATAAGGTGCACACCTGAAAGTGTTAAAACCTTACTTTTGCAGTATTATTATGTTTTTCTTCTTTTTCTGTTTTCTTTTTCTTTGGCATTTTCCTCATGCATTCACACACGCTATCTTCATCCGTTGGCATTTTTACGTGCTCTTGTTCCGGGTGAACGCGCGGCTTTTGTTTTTGTCGCGCAGCGTATTCCTGTAAAGAGAATGATGATTAAAATAGGCTATATTAAGCCACATATATTGAGAATAAACTATCCTCCGGTAAAAATAAAATATTTCACCATGTTGGTAAAACTTGGCATACCTTATCTACACAATGTTGGCCCTATATCAGTTACCTCATACTCAGATCTGTTTCCTTCTTGCCTGATACGCTTACGCTCTAAAAGCACGTGGACGAGAAAAAGTTTTTTTTCGCTTCTTTCATTACAGGGGAGCGAGCAGTCGGGCGAATTTTTTGCATATCAGGTGATCAATGAACATTTGGGAGAAACGACGAACTTGATTCATGTTAACATCTTTCATGGCTTAATGCATCATAAATGCAACAATTCGTACGATTTTTGATCTCAAACCATGATTTCAAAAATTGAGCTCTCGTCATTTCAGCGAATAATCATAGTCCAAGGAATCTATAGTCCGGCATTATTTTGGCCGATATGCTATTTGATTGAAGTCTCGGGTGAGTTATTGCGTGTCCAAAAGTTACCGTAACTTTTGGGACCATTAAAAGGCATGAAACAAACATTAAGTTTAAATAAAAAGGCAATACTTGTTCAACCTGTGCCCTGATGAAAAAACTATTCCTATCATGAGAGATAAGGTACATACTAACATGGAACGACAAGAAAACAGCCGAAACCAGCCGAAACCACCTGAACCCAGCCATAAAATTGATCGACGCCGAAACGACCCAAAAATAGATTCCACATGACCCATAAAGAGCTTCCAGTACCAAAGTTGGGAAATTTGGTCCCAATTAAAAAGTACTCAGATTTCAATGAAATTTGGCACACTTATCAAATGAATCAAGCTGCATATTATGGTGATATTACTTTTGCAAAATACATTGACACCTGTAATTTTTTGGGCAAATTTTGTCCCCAATTAAAAAGTACTCAGATCTCATCGAAATTTGGCACACTTGTAAAATAAATCATGCTGAATACGATGGTGATATTATTTTTGCGAAATATATGACACCTGTCATTATTTGGGCAAATTTGGTTCTCCCAAGGTAGGCTATCGAGAAAGGACAAACTAAATTGATTTTTCAAAACCAATAGTAATTTTTAAAAAACCAATTTTTGAAAAGTAATTAGTGTTAAAAAAAATTTCTCGGCTTCCATAGAAGACGTATGAAAAATTGAAAATTATTACCTTAAATAAAGTGTATGAATAACAATATAATTGATCACCCATTAGATTGTCTCGAGCATATTGCTGACCAGCAAACGCAATTTTCTTTGCCTAAATGATAAAATCAAGCAGATATGTCAACTGATCGTCATTTAAACTTATAACAATGAGAGAGCCGCGGTGGAGTGATCCATATAGGGAAAAACTTCTTTACGTTACAGGAAATGCTATGTTTGACTAGATCCCTCACTGTAAAAAATAAAAAAAAGCTTGTCTTGGTTGATTGTTAAATCAAAAATGAAGACCTTTTTGAGCACTTTTAGAAGTTTCAAAACAAATTTCTGGTCATTGTAATGAAACAAAGTGGATGGATTTGGGTCCAAAAAAAAGCTATTTTTATTCCCTTTTCTTGGCTGAATAACCAATTTTCAACAGTGTTTTTTTCAGCGGTTTTTTAAGGGATAAAACCGGACTAACCTCTGCATCATGAGCTCTTGCCCATTTGATTTTCTCTTCTATATCACTCAGGTCTTTCTTGAAGGGAATGTAGTGAACCATGGGTTTCAGATCATGGTAAAAATGCTCATAATACTTCGATTCTTGTTTGAAAACAACGGAATCACCCGCAAGTAAATACGGGAAACGGTACGCGGCAACTGTTCCGTCAATATTGATTTGGTACTTGTACTAAAAGGCATACAATGACACGTACAGTTCAAATGAATACTTCATGTTATGGTAAGTGTAAAAGTAAATAAAACAACTCAAAAAAAGGGTATATTGCAAAGGGTAAGAATTCAAATAAAGCAAAATTCAATCCACAGTACATTTCCATATAGTTTGAAATTGAAGACATACGCTGGATCTTAGACCCAATATTGATTATTAAGAACACTTTTTGTGGAAAATTGTTGCAAGAAAATATATAAAATATGACTACTGTCACAGAGATTCGGGGGACGAACATCTTTGTACAAACTATCGTACGGGAAAGTTTAAGAAATTCGGGAAAACGGCGAAAAACTTTTTCGAATTTCTTCCGGAGAAAAATTTATGAAAAACAAAGTATACAATGTAAAATACACAACAAATTTCCGGTTACCTTAAAGAAATCAAAAAAGGAGACGTGTTTGGTTTTAGGTCCATATTTCTTCTCGTCGTATTCGAAAAAGAAGAAATTCGTCAGACCAACATCAAACAAATCTGTTTTCTTCCGTCCGAGAACAGTTAGATCCAATCTCTCTTGCCGACTATCTCTGCCACGGAAAAATCCTTTTTCAATTTTCTTTTTCCATGATGGGCCGGTATTGCCCTGGATGGCCAGCATATCAAGCGATACCCTGAAAGAAAATTATCTAATTTACTTTAAAATAAGAAATTCACGGGAAGAAAGCCCTGGAAACCTCACTTCATCCTCACTTCCCATTTGAACAAATATTGGGTTTTTCTAGAGATCACTTTGTTGTTCACCACTAGCTTCATAAAGTCGCGCACTACTTTAATTTAGAGGATAAGCTTTCATGCGGAATTTATTAATTGATTTTGTGAACTTCGCTTTCAAAGCAGAAATCATGGTTTTCATCTCGTAAAATGTCAGCATTTTCCGTTGTTTTTCTATTTCTTTATTTATAAAAATAGTTATTAAAAAAAAGTTTGCGTGGATTGACTTTCCTTGGCTACATAGGAAAATAACGACCTTGGTTGTTTGCATGGACATCATTGAACTCGGTCCATGACGTCACAACCGCGCTCGTTATTTTCCCGTAACGCCAGGGTAATCGGTTTATAAGCCATTACAAGCAGACTCCCGATAAACGGAACCTTGAACAATAAAAAGACGGACACAAAATATGTAGGGGAGGAATATACATTTCTGACTTAGCAGATTTCCCTGTACAAGTTACTCCCTGAAAGGACCCAAAATGGTGGCCAACTTAGTTAATGTTATTATAAGGGTTTGTCCATCCAGTTTCACACTTATCGAGAGGCAGCTGTAAAAAGAAGAATTTGATCATTTATAACTAAAGCATGAACCTTGCCAAAGCTTCCAATGTTGATTCGGTCAAATCATACGTTGGCATGACAATATCATACGTATCATCGGATCCGCACCACGACATGACGGGAATAGGTGATTTACGTCGACTACTTAACGGCCAATCACCAAGGTTGGAAAAGAATTCCATGTCTGGGAGTTGCACCTACAAAAATATTGAGTATTACTTAGAAAAGACAATCTTTTCCGGTATGTCTAAGATACAAGACGTCACTTAGACAATTCAAAAGACACCTTAATAAGTCATCCAAGCAGCTCAAAAGTGTTTCAGATATCCAGGCAGTTCAAAGACGTGTTTCATAGATCAAGGTAGTTCAAAAGACGTGTTTTAGACATTCAGACAATTCAAACTTCTAATCTAAATAGTTAAAAGACCCCTTTATTAAGAATACCACACAATTCAAAACATGCCTCAAAACCGTCCAGATATTATGAAGGAAATCTTTAAGAGAAATACCTTGTGTTCTTAGGGAACTTAGTGTTTAGATATATTCATGGATCAATAGTAGACTAGATAGTATTAGAGCCTTGTTGCCTCAGGATGTTTGACAGGAACACAAAAAGATGATTGCCTTCCAAATAAATACTTGTCGGATAAAAGACGTCCTTGGGACGTTCATAAAAGAAGACGTAATATTGCCTAAAATAACCCACCCAAAGTATGAGATTTCTTTTATATAGGTTTAAGTCATTATTGATGAAATACATGAACAATAACCTTTCCAGGTCAAAATCAGACAACTGGGAAATTTTGTGCTACAATACACGCTGATTGATACCGTGGTAACCACAGAGCGCTTTATATCCTACGGCCGAGAGCTCCGTACGAAAAAACGACCTGTGGAGACATTCACCGGGTTCACTGTCGGGCATGCGCAAAAAAAAAAATATTAAAACCATAGATTGCTTAAAAATCATACTTCCAAATATCTTAGTAAACACGGTCATTGGCTAATCGATTACTCTTAAAAAATTACGTCACATTAAGTGAATGTCTCCACAGGTCGTTTTTTCTCACGAAGCTTAGCGGCGTAGTAGAAAACGTCCTGTGGTCATCACTACAATTGATTGGTCGTTAGGAATAAGCAGATTAAAATAAATTATCTTGGAACTAATTTCTTCAAGAAACTTGACCAAAACAGATACACGTTACCTTTCTTGCTAATGAAAAAAGCCAAGCATCCATAAACATTGAGAAGCCAACGTGTTGCCCATAACATTTTCTATAAACCTGTGAAAAAAAACAATTTAGAACAACATTTACACGCTTTTTTCATTAGGATAGGCAAATTTTCCTGAGGGTGAGAAATATTCACAGTAATGAGCCATATTAAACACTATGCAATTCTCTCTTCTTCTCGCTCGCATACCAAAGAACGAACCTGATTGTCGACAATACTATAGTGGCAAACAGCATTATGGGTTCCGAATTCTTTGATAGCGTCCTTCTTCATCTTGTCTAGATCAATTTCGGGAAATGGTTTCAAGTCTTGAAGAATTTGAGAATGAGACAAGGGACATTTCATGTGCTCCATCCATTTATGTGAATCATATTGGGGACAATTACATCCTTCGTGATACACAGGCCCTGAAAGAAGAAATTTGAAGGGTAAACGTCATTCCCAGTGGGAAAAATTAGTAAAATCCTATGTGGAGGAGTGTTTTTCACGATCTTGTCCGCTGGGTTAGTACTCCACTTATTTATACCTATAATACCCTCTTCAGCCTCAACTGTCATCCTATTTAAATCAAAATAAAACAGTTTT
>JAUBWS010107920.1:0-10287 GCA_032270445.1 Darlingtonia californica
ACGGAATACGCCAAAAGAGCTTTTGATTGGCTTAAGATAAATAAGTATCCAATCAAAATGACTCTGTTTACAAATTCTGCGCAGAATATTGTTTTTTTTTTAAGCTGAAAGTCATAAGTTGCGCTACCAGAATTCTGAACACGTACCGCCGCGAAACACTGATTTTAAAACCTCATCCGCTTAAAGCGCTGAGGTAAAAAACAATTCAAACCGGTACCATTCTCATTTTTATTAACATTAGCTATATTGATCTTAGTTTAGTCAAACTGAAAGAAATAAAATGTTATCTCTAAAATAAATTCTTTGAAATAATGCCATCATGCTTAGCATGTTAAATTGTAAAGATGCATGCAACATATTTAAAAGTATTTCTAATTTTATACAACAAGTGCTTGCAAAAACATTTTAATTTCCTCCCCAATTCAAGAAGTTAACCACTTTTATTATCAATATTATATGGAAGCTTTAACCATTCATTTTTCAACACTAAAAGTCACATTTCTTTTGAATGAAAGCGATTCAGTAAAACAACTTATCAAAAACTAACAGTACTAACAAAATTACCAACAATTGGATTTTTCATCACAGGATCACTTCAAAGGGTCAATCACAAAGAAAGTCATCCAATAGTAAGGGTAATAGAAATAAAAATATTTTCTTCTTCAGAAAAAATATAGTTTTCCATTTCTTCAAACCTATTAACCCGGCAGTTTTCTCCCAAGGACACCTCAATCATCCTTTTATCTAGTTCTTAGAATCCTAGACCACAGTTGGTCAAAATGTCATCTACATCCATATGTTTTACAGTATATAATGCATATTTATTAGTTATATCATTTTCAGGTTAAGAGTTCGATCCTTGATCCTGCCATCCCCCCTCCCCTTAAAGTCGAAATTACCCGTTAACACTCCTCCCTAATGTATCAGAAAATACTTCCCTTTATCAATAGGCAGTCGTTTTATCTAAGTTTCATATCAACAAAAGAAAATCATTATTGAACAAAATGTTAAGTTTGCACAGTCATGTATCCTTAATAACTTTAATTTTAATAACAATACATAGATTTGATACCTAGTTCTCTAATTAATATAAGGATGCTGTAAGTATATAGAATCTATAAGACATTTGATTGACTTTTTACAATTTGTGATTAGCATAAACCATGAAGAACCTTCTAAAAACAACCAGTCAGCCAATAATTAATAAATAGGTTAGTGAGACTATTCACTATAATGTAAGTATCTACGCTGAGTTTCATTAATCAGGGAAATATAGAATGCTTGCTTTTTATGCCTAATTCTTTGAGTCATTCAATAGGAAAAGAAATATTAATATACTCTTTGGTAAAATTACTGGTTTTGCCATAAATTTGTTGCCAATTTAGCATAAGACCTTAAAGTTAAAGATTAATATTCATTAGCTGAGAAAACTTTGTTTCAATGAAATATGGTTCAATTCAACTAAATTATTTGACTAAACAAATTTGTTATATTATGGTTTTTTTTGAACTATTAAATACTAAAGGATTCAGAAAATATATTTGAACCAATATTTTCGTACTTTTATATTTAAAAATATCGACCTTTGAAGTCAGGTCAATTTTTGTCGATTGCGCAACAACAAAAAAGTCTGCAGAGCTACTTCTTGTGAAACTATTCAAAACCGTCTTTGCGTTACATGCAGTATAAATATAATGTGTCATTATCTTGGTTTGTTGGTGTGCTACAGTGTTAACAGTTTCTGGCGTCCACTGACCATCTGATAAGAAGACTAGAGCCCGGTCTCCTGACAAGCTTGGCGTTAGGTAGTCCTTGGTGAGTGATTTAACAAGCTCATTCTTAAATGTTTTGAGAGATAAAGACTTTACTCCCTGATCCCTGGTCAAGCAGCAAAAATTGAAAGCATTCACCTGAATAATAAATAATCTCTTTCGCCATTTTACGGTGCACCGATTGAAACTATTGTAATAAGAAATCATTTGGTCGTTTCGATCGCAACCATTCATAGTGAAATTAAATTGTAGCTATTTGGTATGGGAGGGTGCCATTTGGTTAAATTTAATATGATTCTCTTGCTTCTTACCAAATTTGGTGATTGCAGCATGCTAAGTTGTCAAGATAAGTAGGGGGAACATATGGTCCCTCCTCATACTAAGGGAGCCCCCAAAAAGCCCATACTTAATAGGGTTATAGGAAAGATACTGCTCTGTTAATATGGAAGGTATCTGTTCCAAGCTGCAAAACTAAGCTAGAGTAATTCGCGGAAAACTTGTTGTCACTGTCACCTATAAAATCATAAAACTTCGATTCTTAATTTAACCCTTAAGATGACGAACGGAATTCGTGGTAGAAAGTTACGGTTATTTTCAAACCGCTTTAGGCATGCCGTAACTGACCTGAGTATCAATACACCTACTACAGTATTGTCTAAAAGAGACCATCCATCTTTAATATCCACACCCCTTTGCTTGTTGTATACTACCTATTTAGTAAGTTGAACAAGTCCTAGATGGGAGGTAAAATAATAGTATGCCATCTAGACTAAGTCCCCTTTCTGCATTGCCGTAATCCATGGAGAGAGGGTCATTACAAAATTATTAAAGAGATAAAATTTCCATTTGAGCTTTGGACAAAGCTCATTGATTATGATGAATAAAATAGTTAACAAAAAAAAATATCATTTAAGAAATATTTGCCAGGAAAGTTTAGAAATCGTCATAAAATTATTCATGGTCACTCCTCTTTCAAAATGTTTCTCTTTTGCTGTTATACCATATTTTCTTTCGCTTTTTTAACTCGTTCAAACTTGTTATTTTTCACTCGTTTAGCTTGTTTCCCGCTTTTAGCTCGTTCTCACTCGTCTCTCACTTGACTTGCATTCGACTCTCACTCGTTTCGCTTGTCTCTCATTCGTTTCTAACTCGTCTTGCTCCTCTTTCACGCGTCTTGCATTCGTCTCTCACTCGTCTCTCTTGCCTCTCACGCGCCTCACATTCGTCTTTCACTCGTATCTTACGCTCTTTGCTCGTCTCTCATTCGTATCTTACTCTTATCGCTCGTCTCTCACTCGTATCTATCTATTTTCGCTCGTCTCTCCCTCGTATCTTACTCTTATCGCTCGTCTCTCATTCGTCTTTTACTCGTCTCACCTGTCTCTCATTCGTCTCACACTCGTCTCTAATTTTACTAACAACCATTTGACGTAGTTTTGCCAAACTTTTTATATTGTTCAATGTAGGATAAATTTCTCTACATTTTAATTCTTTGATCAAATTAATTGTATTTATTTTATCCTTTATTTTGATGAAAATCACTTTTCGCAATAAATGTTTAGATGTCGATAAGAAAAAGCATCCGTTGCCGGAGAAGTTGTTATAATGTGCTGTATTAGCAAGACACTCCTCCACAGACGTATTTTGCCAATAACTGCTGGGCACCACTTAACGCACATAAAACTGCCACCATCCGATGTATTTGGCATCATCATTATCATTACGCCAGTCATCGCACTCCATTCGCTCCGGCAAATGAGTCATGGTGTGATAATGGCTATTTTTAAAGATCGCATGGTCGTATAAACTACATGTAGTGCAACTTCCCCATCCTATCTCGAAGCAGCCGACTTCACGAAGCTTGGATCCGTCATCAGGTAAGAACTGAATATCATCATTATTAGTGCATGTTGTGAAAGATACGGCACTAGGCTCGTCTATCCACCTTGAAATACCTCTTGTCGATTTCATAATGGCATGAAAGGTTCGCCCATGCCATGGTTTATAACATTTGATTCGAATTTGCGTGAAGCCTATCAATGGCTTCAACGATCGAACAGCATCAACTGATAAGGCATAAGCGCTTGTATCTACATTGGAAAGGCTTTTCATAGTTGAATTTTGAATTCTTGTAAGGGACTTAGTGAATCTGTCAGTTCCATCGATTAGTGAGACATTACCAACCATTGTCCAACCACCTATAAAGATATGTAATACACTTTAAAATCATAAAGATTCATAAGAACTATGTCAACGATGATGTGATTATTTAGCCAGGATAGCCTCTTCAGTTCTTTATGAACTGCTATCAACAAGGATCCTACCTTTAAGGAAACACCTCAAGGCACCATGCAGAATCAACAGTAATTGGAGAAATTCACTATCGGGACTCGAATTCGGTATTCCATCCATCCAAGACGGTCCATCATTCATCCCCAGGTTTTACATGTAGCCACATCCACGCAATAAATACTCATGTATAAGCTAAATAGTGTTTAGCTTTTTTACTTTATTGCCATGACCCACCCAATTTAGGTATCCATGTAATTATCTGTTTTTTTTTTTTCAAAATACACCCAACCATCAGACTACAGAATAAAAAAAAACTAAAAGAAGCAAAGGAGGATATTCAAACATGTTCTTTCGAATTTCGGCAATGGCATCCGTCCAAGTTGCGAATCAAATTCGGGAGTGTAAAACTGCATTTTTGGGACTTTCTTTTGCGGATTTATTTTGAAGCAAAACGTATTCAATGAATATGTAGCAAGGGATAAATTCTCCTAATTGACTTAATTTTGTCAGCAATGTAAAATTTTTCTTTGAAAATTAGTTGCTTGAAACATTTTTGCAAACATTAATTGTAATTTACAGAGTTTGGGCGAGTATTACTTCTTACAAATTATTATATTGAAGAAATTTCGCGAGCATCAATTTCCGTGAATAAGGGCGAATATTATCGATCATGATTTAGAAGGCTTTTATTTTTAAAAGGAGAAGCGAAGCTTGTAATATTCCCTGATTAATGGAAATATCAGTGTTATATTTGTGAATTATTCTCAAGTCAAAATCAGTCTCAAACAAGGCAGGACTTTTCAAAAAAAAGCCAGCCGCCTCCTCTACTATTTTTAGGGCCCCCGCTTATTGATTTTTTGTTATTTTAGGACACTGGTAAATGGTACTTTCGCCTATTTCGTTAGTATTCATGAACAGTTTGTTTTCACCAGACTTTTTCATCAAGCAATGATTTTTCAATGAATTTAGAATTATTCCATGTTGTTGCTTTAGACATTTTGAGAAAATTAAAACAATTTTCCATTTTTTTAAGTTTGTAAGCTTTGTTATTTTCCTTTTTTTTATTTTGCTTGACCATGATTTTGCTTTAAAAATTTGAATATGACAACTCTCTGTACCTACGTCAAAATAAGTATCAACCACTTCTGTTCCGCGAATTTTCAAAATTTTGGGAATCTTTGGAGACCACTCCCTAGTGGATGTTTTGCAAAGCTCCTAGGTCACTTACACAGGGGATCCAAGGCCATAAAGAATTTTAAAATCCCATGACAAATATGTTTGTCGTCGGCACTTAGCTTGTTAAGGTGCCGATTCTTGCAATTTTTGGGCCTATTGCCAAACATTTCAATATTAGTCACTCGCGAAACTTTTTAAACGTAGTGTTCTACAAGAAATCGCTTAAAGTGATTCAAATCTATTGGCTTTTTTCCCGAACAGAAATTTGACTTTAAATAGTTACCTGTTATGACCGTTCCGAGAAGCTTGAAGTGGTCGTACCGGATATACGAGCTTTGTATTGGCAAGGCAAACTAGAATACTTCATAGTGCGTTTAACTCTTTTCGATCTGGAGAGGATGTGGGGGAGGGGGTGTGATATTTGTCACAGGTTGAGCACATCATATTTTGCAACTCAGTAATAATTAAAATCATTCGTCCATTCCCATATTTCCGTACTGAGCGGTAAAACATGCTGTGCCAAAATTTGTGACCTGTTTTGATTTTCGAGTAGTTTAGAAATAAATACTTTAACATAAATAAATAAATACTAAAACTGTCAAAAAACTTGTTTACTCATTTATGGAGCCATTATGGAAAAATGAGGCCATCATTAAAATTTTTATTGTAAATATAATAACATTAAGGTAAATAATCTGTGAACGTTTCAAGTTAACATGATAATTCAGTCAAAAAATATGGCAAAAACAAACTTAGCGCCATATATAACAAAATTATTTATATTTTACACCTAGTTAGGTTGTTTTGAGCTTAATCTTATAAATGACAAGTAAAAGAACATATCTTTTTCGGAAAACATGTAAAATAAGATAATTTTTAATGTCTTTAAATTTCAAATTAATTGGTTTCGTGTTTCGCAGGTAATCTTGGAAAAACCAAAAGTGGGATAAAAATATCCTCCAGATCGATTGGGGTTAAAAATAAAGCTGTTAGCGTGTGTGGGTGAATATAGGTCTGTCGCACGTAGGCTATGGAATAATTTATAGAATAGTCTAAACGCAAACCTTCGTCAGTTGTCATATCGCAATATGCTTTGACAAGATCATCTCCGATTTGAAAGCCATAAAATCCAGATTGACAACTTGCAAAATTCTCCTTGAGTGTCTTACATGATGTCGTTGCTAAATCAAAATATTTGCCAGAATTTATAGGCAGTATATTTATATACGTTTCGTTGATGCCATTGCTGTCAACAACCTTAATCTTAAGTTTTTTAGAAAATAGCACCTTTTAAATTGTAGGTTCATGATGATATGCAAAAGAATAATTTTCTACGAAAATCAGTTCCGGATACCCTGTCTCCGTTAAACTTAGTTCCAACAAAATTTCCAAAATTTCATAAAGCCTGAAAATCTTAAGGTTTTTGCCAAATCTCAGATGACCTTAACCCTATTGTACCCGGGCTTTTTGAGGTTTTTGTAGCCCGTGGGGGGGGGGGGGCTTTTTTGCCCACGGCCATAGCTCCAGACTGGCTTATGTTAGTAACTTGAAATTTGGTATGGAGGTAGTCCTCAATAAGACAACTAAAAAAATCATGCTTAATAAACAATGGTTGCTATGGTTACCTGATGACGTCATCACAAATGTCAATTTTCTTGAAAAATCGTTTCTTTACAGAGCTATATCTCCCGAAAAAATTGAAATTTTTTAACTCTGTTTTGATTCTATGAAAGCCAAATGACCTTTCGTAAAGATGCCATCGGATTTTCATAAAATTCAAGTCCTGAGGCACTACGGGACGCCAAAACTGCCACAAATTGGCCCCACCGCCATTTTAAAATGATGACGTCATCAGAGATTTTTTTGTATTCAGCATGATTCTTTTATTAAATTGAACAACCTGTGAAAGTTTCAAGTAAATATTATTACCTTATCAAAAGTTATTAGTAGTTGAATTTCTGACTATATTGTATTGGAAAAGGTTGTAAATTGATAACCTTGTGTTACATAATTGCGCATAATTAATGACTTAATTGAGACAATTACTTTAAATTACATGTGCTTAATAAGTTATTGTTATTTGTTGCAAAATTTCAAGGGCATAGTATTACTATTTTTTGAGTTATTAAATAAAACTTCGGCCGCGGGCAAAAAAAGCCCCCGGGTATAATAGGGTTAACCTTGAGGGTGAAGTTTTTTTGAAAATAACCACCTCAAGATTTCATGGTTTATGATAATATACGAGAGAAAATACACCAAATTTCAGAGTGAATTATCTTTCTGTGACCATAATCACCCATCATGACTGACTGCTTAAATGGTCACAGAAAGAGAATTGTTATATTAGAAAAATTCTTTGAATCTAGAAAGAACAAAATGTTTGTCAAAGTCTTTTGGTTCACACGGCACTTTGTAATACCCTGGCTAGGAGTATTAATAACTTTGTTTCTCTCCCTTTCTTTTTTGTTCAGGTCAGATAAGAATTTCATATACAGTACACAAACCTGTTTCAGTTGTCATGTTGCAATATGTTTTAACATAACCACCGTCCAGGGGGATCCAGTAAAATCCTGTTTGGCAATCTATGCACTGGTTCTTGATTGTCTTACACGTGGCAGCTAAATTAAAACAGCATACAGTAGAATAATCCAATGACCCGAACTTTCATTAACTCGAACTTCCAATACTTGGAACTCATTTGATCGGTCCCTTGACGTAGCACTTCTTTGAAAGCCCCTCGATAACTTGAACATTTATGTAGTTGAAAAGTTTTTTTCCCTTCAAAATTCGAGTTATTTGGAGTGAAATACTGAATTTGTAATGTTAAAAAATCAGGTTTGTTCTAGGTACTTAATAAAAAGCGATACGTGAGCCACAGTGACTATTTCAAATGTTTTCCCGACTAACATGATGTTCAGATGTTATATTACCAACCGACACGCTAAAGCTCTGAAGATCAAATGGTAAAAATAACGTTTTTCTTCGCCTATGCTTTAATAACGTAATCGTGTCAGGCAGAGGATAACCGATCTAAATATCAGGTTATTCCCGACGCAAAATTATCAGTTATATTACGCAAAATGACAGTATGGTATCCAAATTACGCACCATCTGGCCTGACTTCCCGCCATGGCTCGGCTGGTTTTTTTAAACAGTACAAATTATAGCATCACACTTTTTAATTTTTAAGTATCAATACTTTAAGCACTTTCACTTTTTGAGATTATATTGGACCTAACGATGGTAATTTTCAAATAAGAAATCTTAAATGTCAATATTAAATTCTGCATATATTTGAATTAGTTACTGTGCAAGATTTTAGCCAAAAGTATGCACTTTTAATTTTTGGGACTATATTGGGCCTTAGAGGTGTTGACAGCAATGACATGTGTCAATTAACTTTTCCTGCACTTTATTTGGATCTTTTAATCCCAAAAGTGGCTCGTTTCAGATCGTTTTAGGTGGTTTAGTTGCTGGTTTTAGGTCGTTCCGCTTTTTAGTAAGTACCTTCGTTACAAGTCTATTCCGAAACATCGGAAAATTTGGGAATAATGACTATTTTGTTTTGATCATCATTCACCAAGAATTGTCTCTTCATTTCTTCATAAACTGTTATCATTGAGAATGATACCTTTAAATTCCTGGGAAATCTTGCAAAGAGCCTAGTAGCGTCAACAGTTGAATGTACTTATTCAATTTATCCAGCACTATTAGTATTTATCCAGGCAGATGGCCCGCGGTCTTAAATCAGGGAAATATCTCTTTTTTGACTTTTAATGAAATATTATTGGGAAGATATTCATAAAATTTCAAATGTTTATAGTGATTTTGCTTAATTATCCTCAATTATTAAACCCAATTCGAGAACTGTAACCTATTTTACTGTACATTCTGAAAATCTTAAAAATCTCGTAACTTTTTATAGACAGTTTGAGAATAGTCGAAAATTGTTAAGAGAAATCTTCCTGACGTCATCAATTTTCAATTTGGCGCGCCAAAACTGAGAAGAATATTTTTGGTGTCTCTGGCGCACTATAGAAGGTCAGGATTCTCAATTCTGTTAATGTATTCATAAAGGTTATTTACTTAGCCTTCTAAATAAGAAAACAGATTTGAAAAATATTTCTTTCTTCGGAAGAAATGACGATTTTAAGCAAGTATATGTATCCCCTCTGTACTTTTTCTACACGATGATGTTATCAAGTAACAAAAGCAAGTATCAATTTTCGAGCATGATTTTTTACTTCTCTTATTGAGGGCTAATTTCATATTAAATACCAAGTTTATATCTATTGCTATTCAGAGATATTTTCCAGCACGCCTTCTAGCCCCCCCCCCCAAAAAAAAAAATAAAAATACCCAGGGGATTCAGGAGTATCGGAAAAATTGGGCTAATATTGGAAGGATTATGGGAAGAATTCGGAAGAACAAATTTAAAGAAGCATGTCACGGCATGTCACTAAAGAGTATGAGAAAGGTCCTATTTTGCATTATTCAAGTTATATATAGAAACGCTTGTTACAAGTGTTTGGATGAACTACAAATCAATACAATATTTTGCCTGCTTAACCCTATTGGGGCCGGGGTATTTAGGGGCAGCTCACGGCCGGCCCTATCTATCTCTTGATAAGAATATGCTAGGAAGCTGAAATTTGGTATGGATATAGTCCTATTAAAGAAAAAGAAAATTACAGAAAATTTTTTTTGTTGACGTCACTAAATTTTGACGACGTTATCGATTTATCGAAACAATCTGAAGACTTTTGGTAAACAGCCAGTTATGCCAATAGAAGGCATAATTTACATTAAAAATCAGCGACATGCATTTAAATAGTTAAATAAATAAATAGAATAGAAAAAATAAGGTGTTTAATGTCAATAACAGGTATTTCATACGCCCTGTCATCCAGAGACCACACCCAAAAAACGGAAATTTTTTTTTTTTCAAAAAGTGCCATGTTATACATCAGTAGAACCGAAATTTTATGCTGAACAATTTTTAATATTACGGAAAAACTCAAAAATCTACCGATTTTGAGATAATTAG
>JAUBWS010107942.1:0-10284 GCA_032270445.1 Darlingtonia californica
CTAGGACATTTATGTGAAGGAGACTCTCTTCCTTTGACCATGGACCCCCTGTTGTTTGACCCTGACATGAAGCCCCCAACCGGCTAAAGAGGCATCCGATGTTATTATCATCTCTGGTGGGTTTGCCAATAGGGATTTCCCATTGCACAGTTGAAGGTTTTGGCTCCACCAGGTAAATTCGTCCCTTACTTCCTGTGACAAAGTTACTTTGGCATTGAATGAATTTTTCTCTAACAAGGCTTTTATCTGTCTCCTCTGAATTCCTTTGTAATGGAGTGGAGCTGGGAGCACTGCTATTGCAGTTGATGTTAGTTTCCCTAGAAGTTTTGTCAGCTCCAACACAGTCACTTCTTTCTGATTTAACAATGACTTGCTCTGAGACCTTATTTTCTCTACCTTTTCTGATGGTAAAGTCAACTCCATCTTTACAGAATCCACTAAAATCCCTAGAAATTCCAACTGGTTCGAAGGTTTCAGTACAGATTTTTGAATGTTTATCAGAAAACCTAAGTTTTGCAACAGAAACATCAGAGTATCCCTTGCCGCTAGTATCTCCTCCATTGACTTTCCCATCAGAAGTATATCGTCGAGATAAACAATTACTCTCACATTTAACCTCCTTAGAAGCGTAATTGGGATCTTCATTAGCTTTGTGAATAGTCTGGGTGCTGGACCCAGACCAAAACAAAGACAGAGGAACTGATAAAGTTTTCCCTTCCATTGAAATCGAATGAACTTCTGGGACCTGGTATTTAATGGTATCGAAAAATACGCATCTTTTAGTTCTGCAGCAGTAACAGGTTGGCTTATTCCTAGACTTGGAGCAGTATGAGTATTGGAGGTGCTTCTGAAAAAGAGCTTGAGGTGCTGTGGACATTAGAGGGTGTTCTTGATGATGATCTTTGACGCAAAACTGCACCAACAGCAGGGCTGTTTATTGGGCTTGCTTCCATATGAGCATTGGATGCTAGTTCTAAAGAACTCTGGTATGCAACTGAAGTGATAGCAGGGTCTCTCATGTCTTGTCCTGTGCTGATGTGGGTATTGGATGATGCTTCTGATGCAGGGTTAAAGGCAGTATGAGCATTAGGTGTTCTGGATAACAAAGCTTGATTTGAAACAGCAGCAACATCAGGGCTGTTTAGTGATCTTGTAGTAGCATTGAGATTAGAGTGTGTTCTTAATGGCAAACTTTGATGCTGAACTACAGGAACGGTAAGGTTGATAATTGGTTGTAATGAAGTTTGCTCCACGGATGATGATGATGATGGTGCTGAACTTTGGCGAGTTACTGTAGAAGTTGCAGGACGGCTTCTGGCTGATCTTATGGTAGTCAAAGCATTAGCTGTGGATATGGAAGTTTGGTGCAAAATTTCAGTTGTAGTAGCAACAGTAGGGTTAGATGTCTCTGATCTTGACAGGAATTCATAGGGAATTTCATTTGATATAACAAGAGTCCCTTGATAATTGAGATTCTTCAGATCCCAAGCAGTTTGCAAAAATACTTCGGAACACTTTCCAGCTGCATTTAGTTTAAAAACATGAAAGTTTGGCAATAGTTTAGGAAACATTCCATGAATTTTTTCCTTAGGGTTGCATGGTATTGGTATTGACGTAAACTTTATCTTTCTTTTTGTTGCATCAAAACACTCTTTAGCAAAACCTAATGATAAAGAAAATTATGAAAAGTTCAGAAAACATTATATTTCATTATAATATTTTACTTCGAAGAAAACTTGGCTGGTCTCTTTTATCAGTAAAGGTTTAGGGCCACAACACAATAATTTTATGTCAATGTAAGGCATACAGCTAACTAACAACTAACAGTTACGTGTAGTTGTGAGTAGTTGTGAGTCTTCACTGTCATTAATATTGTGAGCTATTCATACCAGCGCACCCTTGCTGAAAACAACATGCGCCTTACAAGCCTACATGCCCAAATAGTCAGCTATATGTGCATAACACTCGCATGCACCTAACACAATTTCATATTTAAAAAAACTATAGTGGGCAAGGATCAAATGACAAAAAGTTGAAACGTAACTTAAAATTGGAGAAAAAAATTCAGGGTAACTTTCCCTTGATAAATTCCAGTTGATAAATCTAACAAACTTGTACAACAATAATTTTCTAGTTTTTATTTGATGAAAGTAAGTGCATTATTTGCATAAGTTTGTTTCTCACGAGTATTGCATTTAAAGTATTAGTCTCCACAAATTTACAATCTTAAGTAAGACAATAGACCTTTTCATAGTTGCTTATAATTTTCTTAATAGCCCATGATGTTTTTATAAAAGGTTTCCTAATAATTATGAATAAAAACTAACAAACCTCTTGAGACTCAACATCTTGATAGGATGTTTGTGAAATGATCTATTATCAAAAAACAGCTACAGATCTGCAAAGGATCTTGTGTACAAAGGGCAATTAGGGAAAAAGGGTAATAACTTAATTTGTTGTTCACTGCAGTATTGCAATAACCTAATCAGAAACTGATTACAAAAAATTAGCAGTTACAAAATCATTACCATATCCATTATAAAAGTGTCTCAAAACGACTGGATTGGAAGGCTTGTTAAAAACAGGTTAATCTGATCCTGGTGGCAAGTGGTATAGCTTTGCTTTCACTGTTGATATGCGTGGTCTTCGTCTTTTTTTTGCAAAAGAATTGCAAATGATAAACTGGAATTTGCTAGGGTTAAAGATTGATTTGAAATTGCAGTAACAATTTTCGTTACAATCATGTTGTCACATGAAAGTAAACTACTATCTACTAATAATAATAAATAACTAATAAAGGTTGACAGGCTTCAGCATAAGAAAATTAGAGGTGTGTGGTAATTGCACGCCTAAGAAGCAATTTATATCAAACTGGGCGTGTGAATTTATAACAAAAAAATTTCTAGGTGTGCAATCGACTATGGATAAATATGGTATACGATAAAATCACGCCTCAGAGGTTTTAGCCATGTGTGGATGTAAGCATGTGCGATCGCATGCCTCATATGCGGAAGCCTGGTGACACTCATCACCAAAACTTTTTAAATTTCTCATTCCTAGTAATACCTTCCAGTTACCTGCACCAGGTCTTTTAAAAGAAAGTGCATGTCTTAAAATATATAACTTATTTTACGTGGTTAGGTTACGTTTTCTGAATAATTACTAAACTGAAGAGGGTTTTCAGAAAAGAATCCTGTAGACGAATACAGGTACACAAAAATTATTATATTTTTTGAATAAATACGACGTACGATAAAAGCACGCCTCAGAGGTTTTAGCCATGTGTGGATGTAAGCACGTGCGATCGCATGCCTTATATGCCGAAGCCTGGTGACACTCATCACCAAAACTTTAATTTCTCATACCGAGTAATACCTTCCAGTTACCTGCACCAGGTCTTTTAAAAGAATGTTCATGTCTTAAAATATATAACTTATTTTACGTGGTTAGGTTACGATTTCTGAATAATCACTAAACTGAAGAGGGTTTCAGAAAAAAATCCTGTAGACGAATACAGGTACACAAAAATTATGGGGACATTGTTTTGATGAATTTCATTTGCATGATTTCTGAATTTTGATATCATAACTTGTTTACAGCAAATGACAGATTCACACAAATAATTTTAAAATTATTGTGTAATAATTTTAATTTGATATAACAAGAGTCCCTTGATAATTGAGATTCTTCAGATCCCAAGCAGTTTGCAAAAATACTTCGGAACACTTTCCAGCTGCATTTAGTTTAAAAACATGAAAGTTTGGCAATAGTTTAGGAAACATTCCATGAATTTTTTCCTTAGGGTTGCATGGTATTGGTATTGACGTAAACTTTATCTTTCTTTTTGTTGCATCAAAACACTCTTTAGCAAAACCTAATGATAAAGAAAATTATGAAAAGTTCAGAAAACATTATATTTCATTATAATATTTTACTTCGAAGAAAACTTGGCTGGTCTCTTTTATCAGTAAAGGTTTAGGGCCACAACACAATAATTTTATGTCAATGTAAGGCATACAGCTAACTAACAACTAACAGTTACGTGTAGTTGTGAGTAGTTGTGAGTCTTCACTGTCATTAATATTGTGAGCTATTCATACCAGCGCACCCTTGCTGAAAACAACATGCGCCTTACAAGCCTACATGCCCAAATAGTCAGCTATATGTGCATAACACTCGCATGCACCTAACACAATTTCATATTTAAAAAAACTATAGTGGGCAAGGATCAAATGACAAAAAGTTGAAACGTAACTTAAAATTGGAGAAAAAAATTCAGGGTAACTTTCCCTTGATAAATTCCAGTTGATAAATCTAACAAACTTGTACAACAATAATTTTCTAGTTTTTATTTGATGAAAGTAAGTGCATTATTTGCATAAGTTTGTTTCTCACGAGTATTGCATTTAAAGTATTAGTCTCCACAAATTTACAATCTTAAGTAAGACAATAGACCTTTTCATAGTTGCTTATAATTTTCTTAATAGCCCATGATGTTTTTATAAAAGGTTTCCTAATAATTATGAATAAAAACTAACAAACCTCTTGAGACTCAACATCTTGATAGGATGTTTGTGAAATGATCTATTATCAAAAAACAGCTACAGATCTGCAAAGGATCTTGTGTACAAAGGGCAATTAGGGAAAAAGGGTAATAACTTAATTTGTTGTTCACTGCAGTATTGCAATAACCTAATCAGAAACTGATTACAAAAAATTAGCAGTTACAAAATCATTACCATATCCATTATAAAAGTGTCTCAAAACGACTGGATTGGAAGGCTTGTTAAAAACAGGTTAATCTGATCCTGGTGGCAAGTGGTATAGCTTTGCTTTCACTGTTGATATGCGTGGTCTTCGTCTTTTTTTTGCAAAAGAATTGCAAATGATAAACTGGAATTTGCTAGGGTTAAAGATTGATTTGAAATTGCAGTAACAATTTTCGTTACAATCATGTTGTCACATGAAAGTAAACTACTATCTACTAATAATAATAAATAACTAATAAAGGTTGACAGGCTTCAGCATAAGAAAATTAGAGGTGTGTGGTAATTGCACGCCTAAGAAGCAATTTATATCAAACTGGGCGTGTGAATTTATAACAAAAAAATTTCTAGGTGTGCAATCGACTATGGATAAATATGGTATACGATAAAATCACGCCTCAGAGGTTTTAGCCATGTGTGGATGTAAGCATGTGCGATCGCATGCCTCATATGCGGAAGCCTGGTGACACTCATCACCAAAACTTTTTAAATTTCTCATTCCTAGTAATACCTTCCAGTTACCTGCACCAGGTCTTTTAAAAGAAAGTGCATGTCTTAAAATATATAACTTATTTTACGTGGTTAGGTTACGTTTTCTGAATAATTACTAAACTGAAGAGGGTTTTCAGAAAAGAATCCTGTAGACGAATACAGGTACACAAAAATTATTATATTTTTTGAATAAATACGACGTACGATAAAAGCACGCCTCAGAGGTTTTAGCCATGTGTGGATGTAAGCACGTGCGATCGCATGCCTTATATGCCGAAGCCTGGTGACACTCATCACCAAAACTTTAATTTCTCATACCGAGTAATACCTTCCAGTTACCTGCACCAGGTCTTTTAAAAGAATGTTCATGTCTTAAAATATATAACTTATTTTACGTGGTTAGGTTACGATTTCTGAATAATCACTAAACTGAAGAGGGTTTCAGAAAAAAATCCTGTAGACGAATACAGGTACACAAAAATTATGGGGACATTGTTTTGATGAATTTCATTTGCATGATTTCTGAATTTTGATATCATAACTTGTTTACAGCAAATGACAGATTCACACAAATAATTTTAAGTGCTACAAAGCAACAGAGCTATGTAATGCCATTTAATAAAGGTGAGCAATTTATTAAGCATTAGAAAACGTATGCGGGCTGCATCATATAAGGCATCCAATCAGACACGCACGCCTCCACACACACATAAATCGATTAGGCGTCCTAAGAACAGCACGTCTTATTTATTAAAAATTTGTGTGTCCGACGTATCAGACACCTAAAATAAATGTTTCGTAAAGAAGAAAAAGTTTTTGTTTGTTATTTTGCTCCAAAATTCAATTTCTTTTACAGTGTGTTGGTTTTCTAACCGAAAAGAATCTCATGCCAACCAGATTGGCCTGATTTTTGGAAGTTTATGCTTTGAAATATTCTCGAGCAACGAATTCAAGAACGTTTATGCCAAACCTTTAGCGAACTTTGACACTTCCAAAAAGGTCATCACCTCAATTTTATTCAGAATTTTCTTCCAATCTTTATCAAAGTGCCTTATCGACCTATCTAAATGATATTAATAGAATAATAAACAAGTTTTCCAATAACTTTATAACTGTCAACCTTATTATAATGTAATGTAATGTAATGTGAATTTTAGATGTTTTAAAAGCCAATGCAAATTTATATAAATTTGTAACATTTTTGTTAAAACAAGTTAAACCACTGAAGCATATTAAAGCATCATAAAGTTTTCATTTTAGTCTGATTGGTTATTGTGCAATTAACACTGCTTTTAGTCATAAATCTTTCTAACCAAATTCAGAAATTCGAATTTCTAATATGATGCAACCTGCATATGTAGTAAAAGAGATTCATGCGAGTGATTTCCTTTTTTACTTTTTGCACATGAATTTATTTAAAAGAGCTTTTCTAGCCCTCCTTTCATTTTCTTTATGCAAATCCTTCTTTCTTAAAAATGAGCATTGAGCAAAGAAACCAGAGCATAGACACTAGTTTTATTGACTAATATGACACAGATATGAGCAGTTTAAACACTGTTTAATGTTCAACATGCCATGATACAAACATGACAATTGATACAAAATCACTATCAAAAATCAAACAAAACATCAAAATCAGGGAAGTGTTACAAATTCAATGAAAAAAAACCACCTCTCAATAGACAAGTTGTACATGTAATATAACAATTACAGTATAATTATCTGGCTCAATTTTTAATCAATAATGACACGATGATCTATTTTTTCTTGTTTGGCGCACTGAGTGCAAATTAATCCTTACAGAGTGCAATTAATCCGTCATTGCACTCTCAATAACGCGCCAATGTTTATGAAATGCCTGGCGCTTTTTTTCTACTTCACTGTCTCTCTTTATGTTAGTTTCAAACTTTTTTCTTAAATCAAAATATGCCAGTGTGTAAAATGTGTAAAATTTATTTAAGATATAACAAATGATTAAAAATTCAAGCAAAAGCTCTTTTCGATTTATACATATCATCATCATTTTATATAGCACTGATGTTATATGTATATATCGAAAAGCTTTTGCTTGAATTTTTAAACATTTGTTATATCTTAAATAATTTGTACGCAAACTTTTTTCTAATTCAAACATTTTTTTTCATCAATCAAATGAAACCTTATAAAACCTCAAAAAAACAATGGGAAAATAATGAACTCATTAGCTTTAAACAAAAGAAAATATAAACATTGTGCGATTTTATGACATAAAAACATTCAACATTTAAAAGAGAAGGGAAAACAGTAAAAAGGAATAGAGAGTGTATTCAAGATATTTGTTACTGAAAATATTGTGTTGCAGTGCGCTTTTATTTAAAAAAAATGTCTAGGCTTTGTTTTTACTTTTGAACAAAAAGCAAGTTTTCTATAGGAAATGGAAGTCATTAGAGCTGCTATCATTATTATTATAATTTGAACCTCTTTAAACATGAAAAATTCTTTCATCTGCCAACAACAAAAGAAAAAGTTTATAGTGTGATTAGCTTGTAATCATCCATTCACTTGCGCAATTCAAATGATCGACTCATGATTTTCTTAGAAACAAAAACCTCGTTAACAAGTTCCTGCCATTATGCAAATCAGAAAACCAACTTCAATGTTTGGGCGAAATAAAATTAATTTATTATTCTACAGGCAGATCGTGAAATTAGGGTCGGTTGGTCAGTAAAATAAAAATACTTTTTTCCAAATTTCAGGGCCGCTTAACAAATCTAAAAAAAGGCATAGATGTGCCTTCTGTACCCAGTATTATAATTCTGATGATCAAAAATATCATTATTCTGAATTTGGTAAGATTTTTAAGCATAAGCTAAGCATATCTGCAACCCTAAGAAAATCTTTTAAATTCGTAGTCGTACTTCTATAGGAAAATTTATATTATTATGTTTTTGTTTTTGCCAAATTTTGGGTTGGTTGGTGCCTGTAGAACAATAACTTAATTTTAGTTTCGCCTTGAGTAACTTAAAATACTCAAGTGATTGCTACTAACAAAGTAGCGTACCCTTATTTTGTTTATCTTTGATTTGTACAACATTTGCAGAGAAAATTATTTTCAACCTGCATAACCTGCAAGCTGCAACCTGTGTTTTAACCTGCCGGGACTTCATGCTTGGCGAGGACAATATCTAGCTATCAGTATTTAAAATTCAAAAATGCTTGGATATTTCCTATAAGTTTGAAGAAATCCTTTCCCACAGAAACTTACAAAAAGCTACTTCTGCACAAACATAGCAAATTTTTCCCCCACTAAAAATTGTGAGAAACTTTGGAAATCCATTCCATAGCGTAGCCGAGGTAACCTCAAACTATAGTCTACAAAAAAAGCAACACTCCATCACAAGTTGTCATAGCAGGAGGAGATATAATTATTGTTTTTATCAATGAGAACCTATATATCATCAGACAGTTTGTTGTAAAAACGTTTTCACCTCAGTTTGGCAATTGCTAGGAAAAATTCATTTCTGCCTGTGAATGACAATAATTTATAGCAAGCCAAATGTTTTCACTATAGCCTATAGCTATACTTGATTGATTATTAAAAATTATCAAACTCACCAGATATCCTTTTGAAAATGCCCCTAACATTTCCAAAGTCGGTACAGGTCTGAGAAACCAGCAAATCGAACTCATCTGGCAAATTTTCATAGTTTAACGTTGATTGAGAAGTATCTCTATAATAAAGCCCATTGAAAATATCAATTCTCAATTTCAAAAAAAAAAGATAAGAAAAAAAAAACCGAAAAAACACTCTAGCTAGCTAGCACTAGCTACCTGGAGAAAATAATTGTCTTCTAGCTATACATTTCTATTTCTTGTAAGCTTGAAATTTGTTCAAGAGTTTATGAAAATATTCAAATTTCATCAAAACTATGAATCTTTTCAAAGCTAAAACTGGTGATGCGTCTCCAACAGTTTTAGCAAGAAAGATCTAATAGGAAATCGAAAGTAAATTGGTTATGCCTATATAATGTTATTTTAGTGTATCTGTGTTTTTCTTTGAATTACATTAATAATGATAAACTTAGTTTAGGTTAGCACAAACCTAGATTAAGCTTATTGATTTCTGATTGGTTGGAAAGAGTCATAGTAAAATGCATTTTGCTCTCATCTGGCACTCATACATAATGACCAGCAGAACACAGACTGACAGAAGAATGAACATAGTGAAAGGAACAAAAAGAAAAAGGAGTTTTTTTGGTAAAAGTGCGTGAAATAACAAGAACTAGAGGAACTGATGAAGTTTTCAGAGAGATTCGAAATTTTGTTGATGGCCCTGGTCAAAATTCTTGGAAAGATCTTAAAAGATCATGCAAGATCTTGACATAAGATCTTGTAAGAATCTTGTAAGATCCACGTATATTTCTTACAAGAAAGTGCATGATCTTGGCAGTTCCTACAAGATCTTGCATGATATTTAATCCAAAATTTCAAACAAGAACTTACAAGATAAGCCAAGATCTTTCCAAGATTGTGCAAGATGTATCAAAATGACAGATTAAAAAAGATCAGATTGTGTGTGGCAAAACTTCGACAAGAGAAAATACACTGAGTTTGATATTTATGCATTTGCATTTATCTTGGGCAGTTAAATTAAAGACGTGGGCTTCGGTCACAAATTTGACTCAAAAAATTTAATATTTTGTGGTGAAAATTTTTTTACCCTTTTGAATAATAATAAACTGACCTTGTAGCTGTTCCTTTTCTAGTTCTTCTTTGTTTTTCGCTGCACTTTAATCTTAAATCTTCTTGTTGTCTTTAACTCACTAAAAAGATAACCTTCGATAAAAAATTTGCTATGAAATACAAATACAAAACTTTTGGCTAAGACTATGTATATCAATCTTGAAACAACAATTTCAACAAATTCTGAAAATTTCATCTAAAATAAGTCAATCATGATACTTAAAAATATATTTAGGTTAGCTGGACATGTGCACAAATCTACAATTTCTCAAAATTTATTAGGGAAAAATACATAAACACGAAT
>JAUBWS010107953.1:0-10283 GCA_032270445.1 Darlingtonia californica
AAAATCGGCATTTTCAGATATTTCGCGGGAATAAACTTTCGCGGTTGACAAATTTTCAAAAGATTTCACGGAAGAAACTTTCGCGGAAAGGGCCAAAAAACGCGAAACCGGGAAAGTTTCTTCCAGCGAATGTTTCTGACTTTAAAGAGTTAGTGTAGCTGTTATAACTGTTATAACTATCCGGTCCTGGCATTTTTTAACTTAAACTTTTTTAACTCATTCATTTATAGATATACGGATTATGATAATGTTTGTCTAAATGTATGAACACATAATATCCTATATATACTAAAACATAATATCCATTATATTTTGTATCAATTTTTATATTTTGGTATATTCTTATGAAGATGTACAAGAAAAATATGTATGTTTAAACCACTTGATCATTAATGGGAGGGTTCTTGTCTACAAAACGACGGTATGTGCAGACCCTTACAGTGCAGGTGCTTGAAAGCTGAAAAATATACCCTTATAGTACATTTTAATAACTATCTTATACCCTTACAGTGTAGAAAAAGTGCTCGTTTCTGATTGCCGACGGGGACCTGTCGCTGATGAAATTTTGGATACTCTTCCACGAGTGCACATCCGAGCGAGCCAGGTTGCTGACAAGCGGCACGTTCCCTTACCCGATTTTGGTTAAGTGCCTGACCCTGCTCTGATCTTAAAAAGCATGAGATTGTGTTTATCTTGCGTTTGAGGACTATTGAAGTTTTCCGTAGTAATGGTTGTAAAAATTGTATGAGAGAACGAGTCATCTAGAGATATTTATCCCTATCATTCAAACACAATTAAGAGACTTTACTACGGAAAACTTTAATGGTCTTTAAACGTTATATAAACTGTATGTAAGAGAGATAGGGACGAGCTGGCCATAATCTAAATTTAACATCTAACGTCTACCAACTTCGTCCCCAGGATCTTTTTCTTGTGCTTTTTGATATGCTGATGGTGCTTGATAAAAGGGATTCATTTACGTTATCGGCATAACTCGTGGAAATCTATTTAGTTATATTTGTTTTTATTGCATCTCTTGGTCACAAGAGACAAAATTTCGATAAACTATTGTTTAAAAATTGTTTTGTTTTCAAATATATCACAAATGGCAAAAACTTTCTGCAAATAATTCCGCTGAAGTTTTTCCGGCGAATTTTCATCTTCTGAAAAAGGGTTTTCATGTATGTCCGAGACTTTACCCGATTGTTTCCCGATAAAGTAAGCGATCATCATTATCCCGAATGTTTCCCCGAAAAATAGGGCTCCGGTGTTATTTTCCTCGTGCCATCATGGCGTCAGGTACTGCTTTCGTTTTCGTTTTCGTTTTCTGGTAAATTTAGTTTTTGTTTTGAATTACTTTCTTCATAGATTTTTTCTTCTTTTTAAGCACTTCGACTGGCTTTGATACAATCAAAGGTACTTGCAACAAAATCTCAGACTTTGAATAGAGTGCGCGAATTAATAAAAACAGCAGTTGAAAACAAGTCCCAGCTGGTTTGTTTAGGAGTAAGTTTTTCTGTTTGAATTTGTCTGAGCTGAAGACCAAAAACAGTATATTTTTTCATATGGTTAAATCTACTATGATGTTTAAATCTACTATGATGTTTAAATTTTGCTCAACAATCTGTAAGAAGTGCTATTAAATTATATGCAAAGGTAAAATCAATCTTGATTGCCATGTCTGGTCCACACATTTCAAATGTCATTTGTCATTCTGCCTCCTTCTCTGCTTCAATAAATTTTATAGCGCATGTACAGTCTTAGTAGAGTCATTAGCATCAAAACAGCATTAAATAAGAGAGACTAAGGAGTTCACATTTTCAGAAAGTCTGTTTGGCACTCTCTTCGGTTATTTCAAACAAGCGGAAGGTAAACAAACAAAGCGTTTTATAGACGGATTTCATCGTGACCTATATTGTTGTCATGCCCAGTCCCAAACGGTTTTGGAGTCAAAAAACACTGACACGTTGTATTGAAGAGTATGAAAGTTGTTTGTTTTATGCCTTGCTGTTGACATCGCGTGATGTTGCTTTCTATTTGAAAACACTTCTCTGTCTACCATTATTAAACTTTCAAAACAAAAACATACTTGGTTTCCAAACCCCCACTTCTATTTTTTGTGTTTTTTTATTTTGGCACTCTATCGCGCAGGAATTTTTATGGAAACAGCGCGTTGCGAAATGGTTTTTGACTCCACGCATGCGCACGGGAATGGTGAAAATGTAAACATTGAAATCCGTCTATTACTAAGGAAAACACATTTTTGTCTTTTTTGTCAACTTCTATTGTATCAATTTGTTTCAAAATTTTTTTCTTTCTAAAAGTTTCAGGAAATGTTAGTATTGGAAAAATACAACTTGTATATATGTAAATTTCATCAAAAAGAAAATGAAGATAGCAAAAGTTATGACAAAAAAACCTGATTTTTTCTCAAATTATATAATTCTTATATGGTAAAATGGTAATGTTTAACTGCCTGCTTTATTGGGACGCCTTGATGGAGAAAAGTTTGATATTAGATTTCAGACATGCCAACTTACATATAGATGGGACGTCTGAAAGTTACTATTCGCCTGGAAGATCGGACGAATAAGATTGTATAGCGCTATTCATGTGGAAATCTTTTATTTGAAAAAATTCGCTTTCAATACTAAATTTTCTTTTTTTTCTTGATAGTGAGACAAACCCTTACTAACCCGTCCCAAAAATGAGTATACAGTAAAGGCTATTAATAGGTGTGACAGGGTTGTGACTTCCACTTACCTCTTTGCGAGTGTTGAAAAAAATATTAGAAAATGACATAAAAAATAACTTAGAAATTAAAAAAAAAATCGACGCATAAACAAATGGCTTGAGTGCGATGCGAACCCTTCACTTAGAGAGCTTTAATTAGAATTAATTAATTAACCATATAAAATAATATATTCCATCCATTATATGCTCGCAATCAGTCAAAAAAAGGCATTGACCAAGATACCACTATTTCTTTGGAACCCCATAACTTCTAAAGAATTCAGAATTTACCAAACAAAGAGCATATAAAGCGCTTTTGTTTGGTACCAACTCAAACTTGAATACTTTATCTCAATAAACTGTCCAGTAATTTAAGTTGAAAGTTTGAAAAGTATTAAAAATATCTTAACAATTTTTCACTTTTTCAAAAAACACAGCATGGCTTTTTCCAGCAATCTTGGGAGGCATAATTTGTAAAATTTTCTGGTCCCTCATTGCCAACCATGCTGGCCCTTCGGGTAACTCTAACCTAAGTTTCTATCCCCTCATTGCAGATATCTACAATGTTGGCATGTCTGGGATTTTAAAAATGGACCATTGCAGTTTTAGTCCTGTTACTCCCATGTGGATAACCTGATAATCAGATGTTTTATTTCTTACCATCATGTTAATGCTTGAAAGGTTGTGGGACAAAAATAAGATCTGAGCAAAGCAGCTGTGTCGCTTTTATGATTTGTTCCAAAAGTTTTGGACATGCTGTTATATTAAAACCACCAATTTTGATAAGGTGACCATCATAAAAATATTCACGTCCCATTCTGCTCCAAAGATACAAATCAGTCGGGCCTAAATTCATTCACCTCTTTTGATGGATTGATGTTTAATTTTACAGTCGAAATTATTTTACTTGTAAACTTATTGGTTTTACGCAGTATACTTTCACTGCTAGTGTTTTTGATTTACTGGAAATTTACCAGTAAGTATTGGTAGATTTACCAGTAAACAAATTAATTACCATTAAGCAAACAAATTATTTACCAGTAATTTTGAACCCCTGTTTTCCCATCGAACGTCCCATATAGCTGTATATCATCATCAGGCTAAAATCAAGAAATAAAACAGTTAAGGGAATTAGACGGGTATATATAATATGGATTGTTCCATTGCTTTTAAGAATGCTAGCGCCAGCCTGGCTTCTTTAGTAATATTGTTTGCTTAAAATTATTTCTATTGCTTTTAAAATTATTCACAGAATTTGTATGGTCTGAGTTTTATCCAAATATTATAATAAAATGCAACATGAGTAACTTCTTTTCGAAAAAAAGAAAAGACTCTTTTGTTAAGCTGTTGTTAAGTTATCTAAGTCAGCGTATTAACAACACTGATTCTACTTATGTACGTTTGTTTCCTTTAAAAACAGTTGAAATCTACATATCGTACGCATCTTATCTAACTATAATACTATACGCTGTGTACAGCTGTAGCAGCTGGAATGATTTTCATGAAAGTTTGCTGAAGGCTAAAGTGATCCTCAGAAATACAATCCCCTATCGTTCTCCGAGTCTATTATCCAAAAAACAATAAACACAATGCTCGATATCAACGAGAAGGAGAGCGTGGAAGGAGAACAAGGAAGAAGAAGAATGTGAAAATGATAATTTAGTGGAAAAGTACCGAACAAGTTCAAGAACACTTGATAGAAAAATTTGACGCTCCTTGTAAAGTAGTCTTACATTACATTGAAAAAAGTGAAAACTTTGTTACCATCCTTGAAACCTTAAGTCGATATGTCGTTCAAAAGCAAAGTTGTGTAAAAAATTACGTGTGCATGTTGCAATGCAAAAAGGAAAAGTAACCCAGTATGAGCTTATTTTCAAGTCGAGTTGACAATTGATATTGTGGAAATAATTGCATCAGCACCACGGTCATCAAACTATTTATTAATGACACTAGAAGAATTCATAGAAGAATTATTGAAGCCATCTTTTGAATACCAAAGATGAATTTAGGTCTCGCACGCTTGTTAAATTTAAATTACTCTAGATATTTTAAACATAGCTTTTTATCGTTTCGAAAATTTTTTTAAATTTTGTATAGCGTTTGTATGCAGTGTATAGTTTGATATGATGTGTATGATATGTAGATTTTAACTGTTTTTAGCTGGTTTATTTCTCTCGATTTTTGCCTGATGAAGATATTTTATCGAAATGTATCGCTAAATTTTAACTTCATTGTTGGTATTGATTACATAAGAAAATATCAAGAATGTTTCAGCCTAGCTGCAGAGAAAAAACCTTCTTAAAAAAAACACATTTTTATTGACTTTCTGACTCAAATTTGTTGTGATTTTTCATTTCGAGTCCACTCTGTCAAACAAAGCGAACGTTAAGTTATTTGTGATGTCCGCCTCTAATACGGCTCTTCATTGACAGACAAACAAAAACAAATCATATTTTCGGCAATCAGTGCTACAGTCTTTTGTATAATATGTGTGACAAACTGTCATTTTCGACCCTTCCCAATTCTCCCTTCCTAAATATTGAGATCATTTGGAGTGTTAAATCAAGCAACATAGGGAAAGGGGTTTAAAAATGTGTAAGGAGTTTTCATTGTTTAATTTGGTTGATGGCTCAATATGTTATGTTAGATATACTTTTTCGTTTTTTACAATTAAAAAGTATCCAGGCGGAAAAGGCTTTATTTACATAAAGGGGAAGCCTATCAAAAACTAATCTTCATGTTTTTTTTAAAGCATAACAGGATTCAAAATGACATTGTGAAGCTCATGACATATTTATTTTTTGCTTCAAATTTTAGGAATGTTTTAATTCGCCATTTGGTTTACAATACTTTGAACCATATTCTGAAGTTATTCCAGGTGGAGAGACCTCTAAATTCTTATCAGAAATTGCAAAAGAGTATTCTATCTATTTAATTGGTGGATCTATTCCCGAAAAAGATGGTGATAAATTGTTCAATACTTGTCTAGTATATGGGCCGGATGGAAATCATATTGCTACACACAAAAAGGTAGAAATTTCTTTTAGATGTATTCACCTCTCTACAGGAGCTAGCTAGATTTAAAATTGAATGCAACAACTAAAAAACTTACTGAAAAGCTTTCTTTGTACGCTTAGAACTGCATCCTAAGTGCAGGTACCTCTGACAGCCGTGTTAAGGTTTGTAATTAGAGGGATAGAACGAGGAATTTTCGACAAGGTAAGCTTATCTCATATAAAAATATTTGCAAAGAAGCAACTGTTTCAAAAGACAGGATAAAAGCTACGCCTGTACGAAACACGTTTGCAATTTTCTTATTCTGAATAAAATGATTGCTATGGAAAATTTCTGCACAACTTCACATTTCATTTTTCTAGATCCATTTGTTTGATGTTGATGTTCCTGGTGGTATAAAGTTTACAGAATCAGCTGTTATCTCACCTGGGAATACATTGAACACATTTAACATTGGTAATAATTTCTTTATTCATTTTACGTCAGCTGCTAATGGCTGAGCCTCAGACTTGGCCTTAAGCCTAAGTAGCCGCATAAGTCATAATGTTGATTTTCTGTTTATGGTGTACTAATCTAAATCAGATTTCAATCTCGGCACATCAAACTTCTTTATCATCAATAGTATAAGCCCTGTTAATTCACATATTGGTCACTTCTGTTGTTTTAGGCCCTTGGAAAATCGGACTTGGTATATGTTATGATATTAGATTTGCGGAAATGTCAACAGTTTATGCTAAACAAGGTTTGAATTATATCTGTCTTAGTATTTTGAATAAATACTTTGCCATTGCTCAAACTTATCAAAACAATAATAATAAATAAAAGTTTATAATTTCTTGATAAGCCAGACTAATGACTTTCAGAATTTTCATGTTCTCCATGTAAATATAAGTACGGTTTTTCTTGCCTACCCTGATGCAGAAAAAAAATCACATTTCTTTCATTATTTATGAAGCACATAACTTTGAAACATACTTTTGAAGATGTCTTTTTCTTAATGAATAATATTTATACGGCTGATATGCATTTCTTGTCTACATTTTAATGTCTCCAGAAAGTATAAACATTCCAAAACATCCCATGAAAAAAAATGTAAGTGTAAACCAGTTCTAAATAACACCGTGCGAAAAATTATTAGTATTTGCGGACTAGTGGCTGTTTGGTGTATCCCACTGTTTTTCCGACTCATCAGGCAATTTTTGGCAGTAACAAATTGTTATCGATAATTCTATGAGGTTTCATTCCCTTTCTAGGAAAGCATGACACTCATTGGCAAATTAATCTGTTCAAACTATATATGAATCCTGATACAAATTACACCCTAACCCAGTGGGCAAAATTAGTAAAAACCCTATGTCGTGGAGTGTTTTTTTCTTAAACGGCTCGTAGGATGGCTGCGGTTTTAATAGAAAAAAAGGCTCCACATGAGTTTTTTCACGATTTTGCACATACACACTCCGAGGGTTAGTCAGAAAAATAAGACTAGGGATTTAGGTCTGATAAGGACAAAAAAAGTGCCTTCCTATCCTAGCGATTGTAAAGTGGAGAATTCAACTTTAAAAAAATAATTAAACTGCAATAAAATTTTAAGGGTGCAATTTGATCATTTATCCAAGTGCATTCAACATGACAACAGGACCTCTTCATTGGGAGCTATTAACACGAGCAAGGTGATATGATTTTATTGAAAGTGTAGATACAAGTTATCTTTATAAAATTTATGCCCTAAATTATTTTGTTTTTCTTGCTAAATTTGATGATCAGTCTTCTGTAGAAGAAAAATGCGTGCGGCTACAGACACTCCTGTGGTCTTAAAAGTTTAAATTGATCTTAGACGTTTATAAGCGGGTCTTCGTAGGGATACTGATTGGTTACAAAGTGTCCTTTTTAAATAAAATATTGCTTTTCCACTATACAAAATTTTTCTTTTTTCTGCCAACGAAGTCTGCCATAATACGCTAATTAAGAGTATTGCCATCAATTGATCATCCTAAGCTGCAAGACACAGACATTGTTTCTAGGCTCCGATACTCTTGTGTGGGTTTTTCTAGATATTCACAATGAATGTTGGAATGACGATTTTTGATTGATTGTATTGATGTTACTCTATTTTATTTTTTTCTCTTTATTTTCAATAGGGCCCTGGATCACCAAGTGAGTTGATTTGATTCATTATATTTCACTTGTTTTTAACTTTAAGGAGAATTGTTGAATAAGTTATTCCCCAGTACATGCGAAGATTTTTATAGATCTCTATACCTTCCTCCTGTCATTTTGCTACACTCCTCTTGATGTGCGCCCGAAATTCATTTTAGTGAATTATTAAATTTGACCAGGATATGATGCTAAAAAGCTAACAATTGCTTATAGCTTTAAATAGACCGAACAGGTTCTTCTTGTAGCTCTACGTTTGATTTTTCAAATAAAAGAACCCTACGCGAATAATCATCCAGAACTCACTTGTCAACTGATTTTTAAGCCCAAGCACCTTGGATACTAATGCAGAGCAGAAAGGATAAGACAACAACAAAATGATTTATAAATTACCAGGATGTTTCTTCGCCCGGTCATAAACGATAAAATACAACTTCTTGCTTGGTTTCGTTTCAGCTTTACATTGCAATGTGTTCGCCAGCAAGAGACGAAGAGGCAACTTACGTAGCTTGGGGTCATAGTACAGTTTGTGACCCATGGTAAATTTTATATGTTTGTTGCGCGACAACGAGAATTTCAAAGATTAAATATCGACAAACTTATGGGATTTTCCTGACGTTTGCACCCAAAATTGAAACCATTGAAGATTGATCATTTAATTTTACCTTGAGTTTTCCCACGTTTTTAATTGTTATAAATTTACGTCAAAGATCGAAAATAATTGAACTGTAAAAACCATAGCAGAATGTTCATCAAGTATTGTGAAAATGGTTTTCGAGCTGCACTACGTGTATTCTTGTTGTAAGCGTTTTGTATGACCCATCCAATGGTTTTCAAACTTTTGATGACTGTTGACAACAGTACTGTCTGAGTTCCTGACCCATATAATCGCAAAAACTCTTTGGTCTCTATGTATGAAGTGACTGCTGGTATGTCCATCGCATGGTCTCACCCGTGATTGGGAATCTCGGATGTAAATTCTTTTTAATATTTAATCGTTTTACTTTTATGAGAGCCGCAAGAACATGATTTCCAAGGTAGGGTCTCAAATTTTTGAGTAATTTAAAGTTTGAAAGGGTGGATTAAGGGCTTACACGAGGAAGAAGTTATCTATCCTCCCGCATGAAACTGCATAAATAAAATGATTTTCACCCGTATGACTTGCAGCGCTTCAGGTTTTCAATACAATCATACTCTATTCTGTTTTCATAACATGTGTTTATATGTTCCATTCTTTCAGGGGAAAAGTGATCGCTAAAGCAGACGTGACAGAGGAGATCATTTATGCTGATTTAGGTAAGTGTTTAAAATTCTGCGAGACACTCCGCGAGAAGAAATTGAATATATAGGCGGGATTTAATGCTATATAGGATATAGGTTGCGCATAAGTAATTAGATAAGTAAGCCGAAATTACCCGTGCTTTAAGCTGTCTAAAACGAAATAACAAAGTTCCGGGACCAGGTGGGTTTACGGAAAAAATGCTACAAAGTGGAAGCAAAAACCTACACAGTTGATTAGGATTATTCATTGACAGCATACTGACAACGTGGTCAATACCTGATGAACTGAACCAGAATAGTAGGGTGGGTTGGAAAAATATATGAAAAGGTTTACAAAATCTCGTGATATTAACCAGGGCAGTAATATTACAATAATATAAACCAAAACCATAACATTGAATCATTATTGCAGTGCAACAGCTTCTGGAATGGAATTTTTTGCCGAAACTAATTAGCGGGGGAGGAGAGGGGGTGGCTGGAATAAGAATTGTCCTGGGTGGAAAATAATCCATTAACCTATTTTTGCTGTTATAGATTTGGCAACGGTCGAAACTGTCCGAAAAAGTATTCCAAAATCTGAACAGAAACGCTTTGATGTATACGAAGAAAATGTGTGTTGGAGCAAATGATGACAGTTTTTTTGCAATTTTCTTAGATCAAACATTTCTGCTGCCATTCTCTTACTTTAGTAAATAGGCTGTTCAGGGTCATTAGACTCTTTTTTTTTAATGTCGTCTTTACTCGCTTCTACATTTTTCTGTTCGCTGATAATGACTCTTCACGAAGTAAGTTTTTTTAGATGGTCTGAAAACAACGTTACGTTTGGCAATAATTGTGTAATAATAATAATATATTATTACAATACAATAAATTATTTTTATTTTTTTTACAATGATATTATCAAGGGTACGTCTTAATTGTGTCTTGTGTGTATAAAATTTATTCAAATAAACAACACAAAATTCATCGTTTAATAAAAACTTTAATTTCCTTAAGATCAATAATTTGACGGTGGCCGAGTGGTAGATAGATAGATAGATAGATATTTATTTGTCTACAAAAATGATGTTACAATGTTGAAAATATAAAATGAACAGGTT
>JAUBWS010107964.1:0-18174 GCA_032270445.1 Darlingtonia californica
AACTTAGGTTCCACATCTCAATTGTTTTCCTATTGTATTCTACTCTTGTGCACTTATCTACTTAGCGCAAAAATTGGCTGCAAAAAATATGTACAGGCATTTTCGTGCGATCTGATCACAGAAAGTGAAAGTGAACCAACTTCGTACGCAACAGTTACGTGTTAAAACCATAACTGTTTGAGTACAAGCAGTTCATGACTAGCGCATTGTGTTACTCAAGGGGTAGCGAACTTGCAAGCTCATGAAATTCACGAACCGAGATTAGAGTCTGATGTTCATCAGACAATAAACACGGCAAATCCGTCCAGACGGCGAAAAACATGTTTGTTTCAGTTCAATAATACTCCAACCAACTTTTTGGATGGAGGTAAGTCGTCTGGACAGCTGAAACAAATAGGCCCTATGTGTTGAAAAAACCCACGAAGGTTCCGGTTCAAAGCACCTGCAAAGTTCACAGATGCATTTTCACGCTGCTTATTTTCGTATCTTTGGTCAATTAAAAAGTCAAATACAGAACTGTCATTAACGAGGATCCTGCCTTCCTTGCAAAACCTTAAGGGAGCCTGAATGCGCTGCATGCCCTTATGAAATAGACCCTTTAGTTCTAGCCTCAATATCTTGAAGATACTCAGTCACAGATCAACAAAAATAATATGTAGGAATGCAGAAAAATAAGATCAATTTGTTTAACGTACCTGATCCATACGACCATCCAATACTTGTAAACATCCTTTCTCCCCAACTTCTTTTCTTATGACTGTCTTCTGCAAAAACAAATTCAGCACCTCCATCCTTAAAGATACATCAAATTCATATCACCCTATGATAGTAAGTTTCAACTGTCCAAATCTTGATGAGATTATGCTTTGATTCTAGACCTCCTAACTTCTTGCCAAGATTTGAAGTAAAATAATAATGTCATTAGCAAGTAAGTTTGTCTCAGCTGCGGTTAAACTGACCTTGAAACTGTTACGTGTTAATTCTAAACCCACTATGCTAAAGTCAACTTAATTTGTTTGACGGTAGAAACTGTTCTTTCCAACACTTGAGTCCTAAGATAAAAACCAGACTAAATCACAGCCTAATGTGTTTATAAGCTTCATGCTTGTGAAAGACACACGAATGACACAATTACAGTGTGGAACTCTTTGACAAAAAAACATTTTGTATATCAAAGTTTTATCTCTAAGTACCCCCTTACCCCCGATTTCCAAGGATGAAATATCAATTATAGATTGTTAGTGTATTGGAATAATCTAGCTAATTCAACAAACCTGATGTAGAAATGATGGATCAAGATTTAAATATGGTGATAATGAACCAAGTCCAGAAGAATAAACTAAAAGAAAAAAAAACCATGCTGGAAATTTTCTGAGAAAATGAAAAAAAGTAATTGAAGTGGGAAACTCTTTAGACCATTGAAAAAACTACAGTCAGAGTCCAAATAATGCTTTCTTGAGAGTGACATTCAAGGCAACATACATTATCATTAGTATGGTTTCTAGTATTCTATTATGAACCATGGGCCATTTTTTCAATAATGCAATATTAGTAAATCATAACATCTGTCATTACTGATTTGAAAGTTCATGTCAAATATTAAGATTGAGGGATCATTTAGATAGTTAGGTTTGCATGAAATTTCTGATTTCTGAATCATATCCCCCCCCCCCCCCTCTTTTTGCACATGATTTCTAAGCAACTTGTCTTCAACTTTTCACTTTTTTGAAAAACTAAGAAAATTGCAAATCAATTGAAGGAATAAATTTAGGAACATATTTTATTTTTCTTAAAACTAAAAAAAAAAAAGACAAACAAAAAAAATTAGCAAGCCTATAACTATGAATGGACACTCTTTTTGTGCAAGATAACAATTTGCGATTCAATTTTTATTTGTTAAATGGAACCCTAGAACATGATTATAAACTTCAAATAATTAAATTTTTTCTACTAGAAAAAAAGGCCATTGGAATTTTTGTTACTCACTTAACTGCATGCCTGCTCTAAAGACGGTTGTGAGTAGTGGATCTGACTGCGTTTTAAGGTTTCTTTGAGGGTAAATCAGACGATTAAAAATCGATAATAAAAATTATCAAGCCGTAGGGCATGTAGAAGGAAGATTTAGGAAAATAAGGAGTTTTGCATTCAAAATAATGGGAGAAACTGGTTCACATTGGCTGAATTTTGTTCAAAGAGATGTTCAAAAGTATTTCAAGCTTCAAGGAAAAGAAAACAATTGGCCACATGAACAAGATGAGTTTGTTTAACCGCATTATCAAAGACAATGAACTCACGCATTTTAATGTTGAAGTAGAAATGTTTTTCTTGGTTTGTTTTTACTGACTGGCAATTTGAACACAGGCATATAGCCTGTCTACACTGGCTTGTGGATTTGTTGGAAGTATTATATCACTGCTTGTTATAAGTGATGTTTGTTTCAGTGGAGTAAATAACACTTTGTCAGTTTGTTGTTGTCGCTGTTGTGTTGTTGCTGTTGTTTAAAATTGCCTAAATTCGTTGATCAACTGACAGACTAGACATGTTTTTGATTTTGATTTAACTTGGCAGTTATCAATGCTTATTGCGGATTGTTGTCTCAATTTCATTCATTACTGGAGCTATAATGTAGAAGCCATACAGCAAACCCTAAAGCATCCAGAATATTACTTACATTGTGTGTCAGTCTGCAAATGGTGCCCTATACACCAGCTATATCCGGTGTAGAACTCAAAGTTAACTTGGCACATAGGCGTGAGAAGAGATAAAATATTAAAGTGAAAGGATGCACTTTGTGATGGCATCCAATAGTAAAAATTTCTTTGTTGAAAATCTTATTGGCACACAAACAAACTGTTCAAAATCAATATCTGGCGTAGACTTTCTTTTGATTCAAGACTGGATTGTGTGCTGTAAACAATAAACAGCGATATGGTATGCTATAAAATGAAAGATAATGCAAGGAGAGGACCCACTGAAGTCCTTGGCAAAGATGGCCAACAGATTCTGGTGAAACAAGGTGGATACTACTGTTGTGTTCATCCACGTAGAATTCAACTTGTTGGAGTGCAACCAAACAATAATGTCTGTCCTGAAATAAAAAGCTAAGAGGTTCCATTGAATATCTCACATCCAAAGACAAGAAGGAAATTACCACATCATCAGTGACAACCGGTTCAGAGAATGATAATGATGAACCAGAAGTTCCGAGACCACTGTCAACTGTCAACACCAACTCCACCTCCAGTGCCATACATGCTATGTTCAAGGCCATTGGAAGCCTCCAATCAGCCAGCAGTCCAACCTCCACAGCATCACAAATTAAACCTTCCCACCCAAGCCACTTACAAGTAATGTCTCTAAGCCTTCAGAGAGAAATAAAAGCAATGTTGAGGCATTTGATTCCACTAAAATCCGTAAAAATACAAAAGTGAAGTACCAGCTGAAAGACCAACACAACTGGGAGCTCAGCATGATAGACTCCAGGGCAGGAAAAGCAAACGGGGTACATAAGCACGCTTGGAATGTTACAAACTCTCAGGTCGAAAATAGCTGTGTTGACTTCTCTAAAGATGTGGTGAACTGGTTCCCCATTTCATCAGAGGAAGCAAAAGACGTTGGGTTACAACCCTCAGAAACCTTCATTGTACAAGTAGGGCATCAAAAAAGCCATTAACAACCCTAAGCCACCCAGAAAACCCCAAAGACTGTTCGGCCTTTGTTGTATGTTCAGGTTCCCTGTGGAAATGTATAGATCTTTTTCCCACAAAATTAAACAATGTCAATATAAGTTTAATTTAGTCCAAGAACTAGCAACAGGTTTTATTAACCCACTTTCCTCAGGGTTTTGATTAGTCTGAGGCGATGCCTTTTAACATTACAGAAACTAGAAAACAACAAGCATCAGACTCATTGCGAGCCTTCCTTTCAGATAATAGGACCAATTAAATGCAACCAACCACTTATTGTTCACAAGCTTAACACGGCTCAGTTAAGATGGTTGAGCCATGTAGCTGCCATGTAGTATGCCTCCTTCAACTCAATGTGGTCAAATATGGAATAATGTACCCTCAATGGATTGGAAATGTGTTCAATCTGCCCCAAAAAAGACATGGCTGAAAACTTCGAAGAATGACTTATCATTTTTAAAAAGGTACATCTGGAGCAGCCAACTGGGAACAGAAGCATCTAGCAGACCCAAAATAAAAAATATCTGTTCTTTTTTCCCAGAGTGGCCATTGTTACAAAACATCTAGCAACAGCAAAACGATCTCAGAACATTTAATACATGGTCTCAGAACACCTCATATTCTCCAGGAGACTATTAGAGTTTTAGACTGAACACATTAAAATCCAAGAGCCCAAAGAAAAAATATCTTTTCTTTTTCTTAGGAAAGTCAAAGAGTCTAGGAGCCCTTAAATTATCTTAAAAACATCCATATTTTCTAGGACATCGAAATTTCTGCCAAAAAATTTTCCAACAAAGTATTTTCGTCTCATTGCCACTCTTGACGTTTTGTCTGACTTATATATGTCAAATTGATCAGGGTGTCCAGTGATTTCAAGTTTTGAAAATCCAGCCTTTTTCAGCTAAAACCTATACTTTTTCTAGCTTTTTTACCGTTTCAAGCCTAGTTTTTCCAGCCCTTGCCTGAATTTTCATATAAAATTCCAGCCTCAGTATGCAAACTTTTCAACACTAAATGTGTATACCCAATAGGTTAAATATATATTTGCTGCAATATACATAAGAAAATATTGATACAAATAACAAAACAAGAATATTGCTTGATATTTCCATCCCCTCCTTTCCGAGAATGACATATTATTCCAATATCAAGTTTTTCCTTCATTTCTTTATATCTTACTTAGATGCAAAAATATTTTTCCAGCTTTTCCAGCCTTAGCTGTTGTAAATGTTATATGTTTTCCAGCTTTTTCGGCCCAAATTCTAATAAATGGTCTTTTTCCAGCTTTTCCAGCCTCACTGGACACCCTGATTGATGTTTTGCCTTGAAACATGAAAATTGATGCGGCCTCTAAGAAAGGTTGAAGTCGGTGCTTTTGTTTATGTTTTGAAAGAATAAATGCTGGTTTTGGCCTAAGTGTATGCTCAAATAAGACCACCTGTACCATTCCATGTTCGCCACCATACCATTTTGGGCTGCGATTTTCTTCCGCAGTTTTCATCACACGGAACAAAGAAATGTGTATTCCCGGCTTCTTCAAACCATGCGGACAGGAAATATTTTCAAAGAAACTTGCTGAATAAAGCTTTGCCCAATATGGTATAGCCATTTTGAGGTTATACCAAGTTCGGTATTTCAAAGAACCTTGCCAAATAAAGCTTTGTCCAATATGGTATAGCCATTTTGAGGTTATGCCAAGTCGGGCATTTCAAAGAACCTTGCCAAATAAAGCTTTGCCCAATATGGTATAGCCATTTTGAGGTTATACCAAGTTGGGCATTCCAAAAAAAGTCACATGCTATCCCAAGCCATCGTATTACACTGATTGTGATTAAGCTTGTCAAAATGCTTTTTAACTTATATCGAAATGTTATCAATTTTGGTATTAGAAAAAGCCAAAATCTTAAAATCCTGTAAGCCCGACATAGAATATAATTTAACCCAATGCATTATCGATGTTTATAGCGGAATTTGGTATCTCGGAACGTCCGTGGTTGTACGGCCCAAGATGGTATAGTGGCCGAATATGGGGACCGAAAATGCCCAATATGGTATAGATGCCCAATACGGGTTGGAACACCACCCTTGCCAACTTCCTTCTTTTTGCATTACAACAATCAATCTTCTCAGCAATCTTCAATGAAAATTTGTTGAACTTTCACTTTCAACTTTCAAAAATGTAAACCTGAAACTACTTACTTCTTTCTTTTTATTTAGAGAAAAGATCATAATGTATACTCAGTTAGGAGCAAAAAACAGCTGGCTCACACACAACAAAATAGCTTTGTAAAACTTGTAACAACATTTTCCTCACTTCCATGCAAAAATGAGAAACTCTGAAAATAGGCTATTCCTTGCCAAGTCCATATTTCATAGTGTTTAAAGTTAGATTAGCAATGCGCTATTGAGGAGGTCTCCATCTGTAGGTATATATGTGTAGAAATGTGTATGTAATACTGAAAGAGAATAAAACACCCCTGTATCAGTGCCCCAGTCAGATCCACCCCAGTGAGTACCCCAGTGAAAAAATAGCCCTAAAATGGTCTTAAATCTTGCCCCAGTGAAAGATTCCTCACCCCAGTATTAAATAAAATGTATTCAACTACCCCACTGGCTAAAACAAATAAAATCTGATGAAATCTTACTTACCCCATTGGTATTATGCACAATTTGAGCACCCCACTTCAAATTCCCATTATAAGCTCTCACCCCGCTTCTTTAATAATATCAACAATATTCAAATCATATTAAGTATTTTCATAAGATCCAAAGCCCCAGTGAAATGTAAGTTAAATTTTCCTGCCCCGGTAGCTTTTTGAATTTAACTCTAACCCCAGTGACATTTCACAATGTTTTAGAGTCACCCCAGTGATTTCTAAATTTCTACTGGGGTACTGAGACAGGGGTGTTTAAGTGTTTCCAAAATAGCATCTTCTGAATGCTATAAATTGAGCCGTCGCAACAACAAGAGGGAGCGAAGGGCGAAACGAACTACCATCAGGAGAGATTGCCGGAGCTGGGCAGGAGCATTACAAGTCATCGCAAATGTAGAGGTACACCGAAACAGAAATACGTGGAACCAAATCAGTTTACAACGTTACGTTCAGACATAAATCAACTCAAAGACAAACAGACACTAACATAATTTGACAAGGTGAAGTTTTTAGACACTCCTTATATTTACTAGTTATTGTTTTTATGAAAATATATATCAGACATTTATCAGAGAAACTAAATCGTATATTCTTGTCTCATACTTCGCACCCGAACTACTCGGATTTTATAAGTAACACTTGATCTTTTTCTTGTTACAAACGTATAGTATTATTTTCTTGAGTTAGTCTAAGTAATATCTACCTATCAACAAGGTGAAGTTTTTAGACACTCCTTATATTTACTAGTTATTGTTTTTATGAAAATATATATCAGACATTTATCAGAGAAACTAAATCGTATATTCTTGTCTCATACTTCGCACCCGAACTACTCGGATTTTGTAAGTAACACTTGATCTTTTTCTTGTTACAAACGTATAGTATTATTTTCTTGAGTTACTCTAAGTAATATCTACCTATCGACAAGGTGAAGTTTTTAGACACTCCTTATATTTACTAGTTATTGTTTTTATGAAAATATATATCAGATATTTACCAGAGAAACTAAATCGTATGTTCTTGTCTCACACTTCGCACTAGCCAAGCACCAGCTCTACAGCTACAACTTTTCCTGACATCTATTTTTTTCTTGCATGTCAGGAAAAGTTGTAGCTGTAGAGCTGGTGCTTGGCTAACTTCGCACCCGAACTACTCGGATTTTATAATTAACACTTGATCTTTTTCTTGTTACAGTATACAATAAAATGAACTGTTCAACTTGTTTGGATCTTGCTTTATGCTTTTCCTCGGTGGATTGACAATTTTAGTTACTGTTGTCCAGACTTATTTAGGATTGTTTGAACTTAGTGCAGTATGTATAAAAGCAGCTTTTTTCATTTTAATGTATTGCTTGTAGTTGTTTCTTGCATTTCGGTAGGCAACGGCGTTTGTGCCTCGGTTATTTACACGTTTATTTTCAAGATGGTTTTTTGCCTCTATTACCTCTGTATCGTTCATCCACGGTGCAGGTGGGCGTGTAAATTTGACTCTTCTTATTGGAGCGTGTTCAGAAATGCACTGAGAAATGAGCTGGTTTAATGTAGAAATTTGATCATCGGGTTCATCAAAACTGTAGACTAGGTCGGTTGGTAACCTTCTGAAGTCCGCTATATAGTTGTTTAAGTTGAAGTTTTTTTCATTGCGCAGGTATTTATATCGCTTTTCGAATCTTTCTTTTTTAAGGTTCAAGATTATGAAAGGTGTGTCATGGTCTGAAATTTCATCCGTAATCATTGAGTGTTTTTTGCTTTCTAGTCGGTTTCATTATGTGTTGATGTAACGAGAAGATTTGCAGAATGTCTATATATCGCCTTGTTGATTCTTTGGGACCTCTAATTAAATAGATATTTAAGTCTCCAGTGATGATCCAGTGACTATTTCTGTTTTGTCCCTGAATTTCCACTTCTGGTTTTAAATACAGTGTTGTATCCAGGTATTTTGATATAGTTTGTTGGTGCGAATCATCTTTCAACCATGTTTCAGTTAACGCAACAATATCAAAATTATAGTCATTCAACATAACTTCAAATTCATTAAAGGTAGACATGTAACTGCTTGAATATTTTAAAGTCAGAAACTTTCGCTTGAAGAAACTTTCGTGGTTTCGCGTTTTTCGGCCCCTTCCGCGAAATCTTTTGAAAATTCATCAACCGCGAAAGTTTATGTCCGCGAAATATCTGAAAATGCCGATTTTACGAAATTTTTACAATTATTCGTCATTTTATTACATTTCTTGTGAAAATATATCGAAAAAAATCTGTGATCCGCGGAAGTTAATTCCTGCGAAACATCTCGAAATCGGTCATCCGCGAAACTTTATTCCCGCGAAATACTAAAATTTCGCGGTTACACTGATCTGCGAAAGTATCTTCCAGCGAAAGTTTCTGACTTTAAAGTATTCAAATGTGCTTTTGACGTGTGATTTTGGTTTGGTTTTGGTTTCTTTATATGCATGCTCGCTTAGGTCTGATTTCTGTATCATTTATTATGTTTATGGTTATGGTCTACCACTCTACAAAGTTTGAAGTCAATTGCCTTGGTAGAACTTGAGATATTGACAATAACATAATTGTATTGTTTACCACCTGTTTGTCGACAATGACGATGACGTCATCATGTGATAGCAAATTATTTACTAAATTATGTATAATAAGATTTTGTGAACTGGGGCAAATTTCAATTCAAAAAACTTGAATTTTCTTGGCAAACTCCTAAAGTAAGAAGAATTTGGTCAAAATTTGCAACCTTTAATCCCCCCCTTCCAATTCATTCCCCTTCCCTCGAAGCAAGAGAAATGTCTTGAAATTCGTACAAGTTGAAAGTGGGTTAATATTTTTCGGGTCAAAATTGAGGTGAAATGGGATTGTTATGAAAACATTTGGTATCAAGGGAAATTCCTTGAGATAAAACTTTCGGATAGCTCAGACCCACTTTCATTTAAACGCTGACTAAGTGGGAGAAGGCCTGCATCGAAACAGTATCTTATTTTATTATATTGTGTACAAATAATTAAAGAATTAATATCAAACGTATTCGCAGTGAAAATGTATTGTGATATTTTTTGCCAGAGGATTTTGTGTTTGCTCATGCTTCAATACACCCTTTGGTCAGTCGCACCTGTCAGTGCAAGTAAGTACGTTAGTTCAAATTGGCCTTATTCTATGTGCTGTTAAATAAAATAACTTTGGTTGGTCCTTTCCGAGTTTTTTACATGCGACGACTTCAGCCCCGAAGGTTTAACTCTTTCTAAAATCAAAATAAAGCCCCCTTCAAGCCTGCTTCCCCCTGAAGTTTTCATTTCATTTATCACAATGTTTTTTTAGAATTTTATAAGTTAAAAATACTCTACCTGAGGAGGAGTGCAGAAATCCCAACCCAGTGGGCAAAATCGTGAAAAAACCCGATGCGGAGGAGTGTTTTCCTGTTAAACGGCACGGTCATCTAAGAAATCTCTTTGCTGGTTCCCCACCCTTCTCAAAAATTTATCCTTGCTTCTGGGTAATTTGAAAACCCTGGTACAGGGTTTTAAATTGCAAAGAGTTGACCTTAATTCCAAGCATTTTTCATGAAATTGATAAGTTTTGAACAAACATTATTTCAAGACCGGACATCACTCATTGGTGCATAGACACAGCGTGAAATTCTACCGAATACGGTAATAAATGGGACCAGTAATTGGACGTTTTTCACGTTGTGAAGTCGCTTCTAGCCCTGGGGTCCAGGTATCAAGGAACTTAAAAGCGAGTGCCCTTTATAATAAATGATACGCTAGTTTCTGTATACAGCTCAAAAATGACTTTTACTGATTTTAGGCAATTTGTATCCATTTGGTAGTAGCCATGGAGATGTTGCCATGGAAACAAAAATAGCTGATTCTGAAAGAGAGCCTGTGGTCAAAACAATAAAGTTGAAGAATTTTATACTGGGGCTAAAGAACCTTTACGTAAGTTTTTTTTGTAACATTCTTATTATTTATGTGTCTCTTTGTATAATTTTGATGTGAGACGAGTTTATTTTTCGTAAGGATAGTTGAAATGGAAACATTTTCAGGACAATAAAGTCAAATAAGGGAATAACGTATAGCTGAAATGAGAACGTTTTAATTCTAAGCATATGATAATCGAAAAATCTTTATTTATTATTTAACTAACGGAGCTTCAAATTATGTGTGAAATGCATGATTATATAAAAAACCAATGTCTTGTAAAATAGAAAGGATCTTCGAATTTTTTCAACACCCTTGTAGTATTTATAAACTGATAAAAAATATTGGGGGAAAATGAAATTTTCTCTACTATAATTTCACTTGATTTTATTTTACGGTTAGTATTTTCCCCAGATTGTTTTATAACGCAATCTTTTAAACAATTTATTTTGATGGATTTTACCGCTTTTATGACGTTGAAGCTACACCACTCAAATGAAAAAACATCGCTAGAAAGATGTAGGGCGCATATTTGTTATCTTTTGATACAAAATAACATTTGCTGTAATCCCAAAACGATTAAAAACCAATCACATTGCTTCGTTTTACATAATAAACCAATCAGCGTGTACTAATTAGTAACAATTAAAGTCAGTCATTATTTTGTCACCAATCATCGTCAAGTAATTTTTAAACAACAAGATGTTTTGCTATATTTACCAATCTTTCAACTTTCTCCAGAAGCCGGTAGACCCTTAATAATAGCAGACCTTAACGGATCGCGTAGCGCCTACTTAGCTTTGCATGTGGCGAGGTCTACGATCAGACTAGTAGACCCATTGTAAAGCAAGAAATCTCTGAGCGTGTCTACTGGATAGACTAAAAAAGGGAAGGCATTGGAGTTTTTCAAATGGGATGGGAAGAAATGAAGGTTTTTGACCAATAAATATTTACCGTTGATAACAGATTCAGGTTTATTATTTTTACTCTAGATAAGCGAATCAGGATATATTGGTTTTGAATCAAAAGTCAAAGATCGCTGGGGGCTTAAGATTCCAATCCCCAGTTATGTGTTCATAGCAGGTTATGTGCCGTACGATGGATGTCTTGCGCACAAAGGAAGCACCTCAGCAATACTGCATCGTGAGGACAGCTCAGATAAGATCTTAAACCTTGCTAACAAAGACATAAATAATAAATTATATGAATTATAACCGTTTGGATGATACAGGGGCGTTGGCTGGTTTTAATTTGGACCATAAATGCGCTTATCAAGTTTTTACGCCCGTTGCAACCAGCTATAAACTAGCTGAAAAGACAAACATGGGCGTCAAAGGGCGTTTTGTGTACTGGATGAACGAGCAAGGATGTGATGAGACATTTAAAAGCAGTAAGTTCTAATAGGCCGGTTAAGTAAACTAAAAGCTATCACGTAATACCTAACGTAACACCAGCCAAATTAGACATTGATGAATTGTCCCGCAAGAAGCTTAAAAACCATACCAATTTCCAAACCAGCTACGTAAATTTTACGTCGTAGACCTTAGTTTGCTTAACCTCGCTATCTAACGAGACTTGGACTTATTTAAGTATAACGTCTGCAATCATATTGATTGAGGCTGAGATTTGATTCTGAATTTTTCGGCAGTCTTGGGATTCAAAATGTTTTAAAAGAAACCCTGTATATGCAATGAACAAGTTTGGCTTTGGTTGGAAACAGTTTAAACCTAACCATAAGAAATCGAATACAAAGCTTCAAGGATGTTTGAGACTGAGCTTAAAATGATCTATATAGAACATGCAATAAAAAACTTTAATCTCTTTCGACTCAAATTTCGTGCATGGACCTGTTTTAAATTCTGACAGAATGCACAAAACTGACAAATTTTGATTTCGGTAATTAAATAAGAAAATTTGTAAATATGAGGGCTCTTCTTTGGGCAAAACGTGATCTAAATTTTGTAATTTACAAACCCCAGAAATTTTGTATTGTATGTGATTATACTTTTCATGTGTAAATAAGAAAATCAAATTGTTTTGGTGAAATCCCTTTACGAACACTATTTGATATATTTACTGTCACTCTTTTCCTCTTATCTTCTCTTTTCTTTTTTCTCTTTCTTTCTTCTCTTTTTTCTTCTTCTATTTTTTGGCAAAAAAGTAGGGGGAAGGGCATGGCCCCCGGCCCCTCGGTTTCGTCGGCCCTGAGTATGTTTGAGCTTGAGCTTAAAATGCTCTATATGGGACATACAATAAAAAATGTGTGTTGCTTTCGACTCAAATTTCGTGCATGAACCCATTTTAAATTGTGACAGACGACACAGAACTGACAAACTTTGAACGGTAGTTAAAAATATTTTAAGGGAAATACCAAATATCAAACGCAAAGACACTTAGCAAGGGTGATACAACAGAGACATTTGTAACCTTGTCCAAACCCATGCGACTGTGGAAAGGAAAAAGCAATGGTTTTTATGTAAGTATTTCTTTCCTTCCTCTAAACATTCAGTTGTCAAACACTGTTAGACACTAACCAATTATCGAAATAACAAAAATTGACCTCTACAATACACCTTTTCCGAGATTGATATGTGTCGTGCCATGGGAAAAGGGACCTTAGATATTTTTATCGCGATCATATTCTACCAACTGACAAAATCACCAAACAATTTTTGATGTTGTATCGCTTCAGTAGAAATAATCTCCCTTACAGACATTTTTTCAAGATTTGAAGTGGTAAACAAATGAAGCATTTTGAGTGTTATGTCCTCTTTTCCCATAGCCCAACACATTTTTATCAGGTCACGGCTCTTTCCCAATCAAATTATGTTATAGCACTTGGCCATCAAAAGAAATATCATAAAAAAACAAAAAGATTGAGAGTTTGTTATCAAAGAAGGATTTGTCTCAAAACGAAGCGGGACATCCTAAACAAAAATCACGGAACAGGTGTATTGGTCCACTCCGAAGAGGCCAAAACAACCGGTTGAACCCTTTCACTTCCGTATCTAATGACATTGTCAAAATAGGCTCCGTTTAACATTGAAAGTATAAGTGATACAAATGTGAAAGAGCTTGTAAGATGATAGTCGGACGTTGAGGCAGACACTGGAACAACTTTCAATTTTTTGGGGTTAGTCTCATGGATTATCGATACGAATGGGTTACAAAGTTGTTTCTTTTGAAAGTTTGAGAAAGTTTGCTATAAAAATGTTGATTTCTGTAGTTTAAGGTAAAAAACCGTAGGTTCCTTTTCAAATTTCAACGGAAACACCTGTGAAGGGAAAGCGTTGTATTGCAGTACTTTTGAACGAATATCGACTATTAATAACGTCTCTTGCAAGGATTCAGAAACTATATAACTACTCAGGCACCTGTGAAGGAGGGCAATCTAGTTAACTTTGCACAGTATCTGAATGTATTAAGCACTCTCATACATTTGCTATTTTGCAGATTTCAGTAAACGGAAGAATCAACGCAGAAAAACAGGGAAAACAGCGAATCTTCGATCTTTCCAAAATGCAGCATGATCTGCTCATTTTTCTGAACATGGATTTTGACACAACGACGAAAGGAAATGTTTATTATGCAGAACAGAATGATCCAACCACATTAAACAAAGCCAGCCGTGACATTTTGCACTATACATGGAAAGATTTTCGGGCCAATCAGGTTTTCATTGTTGAGTACAACAACGTATATTCCTCATTCAATGATTATGACAAAACCGTACCATTTCCAAGCAGTGATCGCTAGCGATGGAGAGGAGACTTATGTTATTATGTACTTCTTCAATATCATTATAAACAAACTGGTTGAATCCGCGTTTTCCAGCAAGAATTGTGACTGGAATTGGTTTGGCGGAGAGGAATGGAAGTACGGAGAGCGCACTAATTCCGGACATTACGGACAAAATATTTACAAAGTATCTTCCAGTCGATGTATTAAGGATGGTAAGTGCATTAAATAGCCTATTATCAGCCTTCAGGTTTAGTTGTATATTTCAGCCAGACATGAAGAAGTTTACTGTTGCTTAAGTGTAAATGCCTGCTCCTATAAGAAAGATGCTTAAGTTCTTTGAAATGTTGGCTAGGGTTGCTGATAACATAGTGTTTTGTTCTAAAATGAAATACGTGCATTATATAGAACAAACTTATGATTTGACGTGGATTAAATTTTGCGATTCTCCTAAAAACTGTGCTTCCCAGAAATTGATCGGAAAAAAAATGTCGGACAAAAGTGACGAAATTATTAGGAGGTGACGAAATTATTGGGAGGTGACGAAATTATTGGGAGGTGACGGAATTATTGGGAGGTGACGAAATTATTGGGAGGTGACGAAATTATTGGGCGGTGACGGAAGTTATTGCTTTAAAACATCATAAACACTTTGATTCCTGTGAATTTTTATTTGAAATCAAGTATTTGAAAAATGTATTTTTGTCACTGCAGCCCGACGAACATTTTGTCCGACTTTTTTTCTCCGATAAGGTAGTCTAAATTTTTAGTTTTGTTATCTTTTATTTTAGTGCTGCTTCCATACAAAACAAATGACAAAGACATGGGACCTGTCGATGAAGCTTTTAACACCATCGGATTGTTCAACACTTTACCATTTCTTTCAGTGAAAAAAAGCTCACTTAAAGTAAAGATAAACTAACAAAGAGTTGATACCTTAAGGGAAGAAAATATCATGGAAAGAAATTTTCATGGAATTAATTTTTGCGGTTTTGTGCGAATTTTCGGTCAGTTTTGTGCACATATCTTACGCCAAAAATTTATTTTCTTATACGTGTGATTATTAGGAAAACTTACATAAATTTGACGAAAATATCTTATGCGAAATTAATTCTAGCGAAATTGTTTTTCCCTTAAGGTACTGCTTTTTTACGAGGTTACTATTTACCATCTAAAGCCTCGTTTTGAGTCTGATGCTGTTTCTATCTTGAATACGAATATTCAAACCTATATTTAGTTTATAGTCATTGTCATAGCTTAATTTGGTTTGGAATGAGGCGGGTCCTGCCAAAATTAGGAAATTTCGACGTGTATTTCTCTTAGATTGGTAAACGTCACTTTAGCTGCGTAAGGTGTTCACCTCTACGTATGAAACGTAAGCGTAATAGTAAACCCGCGCCAGGTTTTTTACCATACTAAATGAACTAGTTTTAAAAAAAATATTACGTTCTCCGAATGAGTTAGCTCTTCCAAAAATGAATTTTGATATTTGTGACGGTCTACGGGAAAAGGGGGCATAAAGCTATCCATGATTCACTCGTTTGCCTCTCAAAATCATTAAAAACGTCTGTGGAGGAGTGCATTTATATTTAAGTGACACGGAAATTGCGTGTCGCTTGAATAAAAAGGACCTTCTCCACAGACGTTTTTTTCATGATTTTGCAAGTAAGTGGAGTATGATCGCGTTAAAAATGACCATGCCCCCTTTTCCCATTGAACGTCACATTTGTTACTTTGAAATTGTGTATTTTTTGTAGGTGCAATCAAACAATATACTTGCCTCCGACAGCTTGGATTATTCATACTATGGCAAAGCTGTGTTCCACGCTGGAAGCCCACGCACTGCTCTATCACTCTTCTACAATGACATGTTTACTGAGTTCGGTGGTTATATTTACTGGCGAAACACAGTTACCAAACAAGACTTAGATCTTATGTCTGCAGAAGTCAGGAAACGCTTCCCAAACAGCGGCTTTAAGGCAACTAACGGTGTTCTAGTAACTTTGGAGAATGCAATGCAATACGGTGTACGCTCCTCGAGGAACACCATGCAGCAGGGATTAGCTTCAGACGGGACCAATTCCTATGCTTTCTTAAACATCTTCCGCGCCGATTCTACTCACAAAACATATTCCGGCTATTACGACTTAAAATGCAAGAAAGGGAAAACGTTCCGCACTTACAGCGATACAGAACTTGAACAAAATTTGGATGAAATAAACCCGGTTGTGGTACCGCTGATCTCATCGAATTGCATAATTCCTCAAGGTAACAAGGTTTCTAGTAAACATTAATCATAATGGATAGTTGAAGGTTGAAGGTTTATAAACGAAATTATGAGCGAGCACGTGAACGTCTGTTTTAATTTGCAGCAACATTATTCTACTCTGATATTTAGATCCGCTTTGCACTTCAGTGTACGCTTCGCTGTAAACGCTAGTCACATAGAGGACAACCTATATTCCCTAGAAAACCTGGAAATCCTAGAAAAACAACCTTTTTAGCATTCCTATCTCAGGATTTACTGAAGTTTGTCTCTAAATTTAGCTTATCCTGTTTTCTTCAAGTTATCAACAACTACCTACAAACTTTTAGACAGACTTTAGGAATGTATCGTTCTATGAAAAAAGGGGACTCGAACCCTACTGCGATCATATTCTGCTGGCTTGCAGAGACACCAAAAAATGTCTATGGAGGAGTGGCCTCCTCCACGCATATATTTTTGAAGATGTTTAGGGATAAACAAGTGAATTATGATCGGTTTAGTGTCCCCTAGATGATATTTTCTTATAAAAACGTTTTCTTAGAAAATGGGGGCATCTTTGTACCTACAACAACTACGACGACAACGACCCAAACGACACCATCTACAAGCACTTTCTCAGAAAACAACCAAGATAGTGAATCAGGTAATCTAAGTTTTCTTCGTTTGATGTCTGCTAGTGATATTTTCCCAAGCAGTTCAAACAGCGCTAATACAACTCAATATTACAGTGCACTCTTAATGAGGAGGCCACTGAAGGCCGACCAAACAAAAATAAACAGGGACAGGAACTAAAATATGTCACTCTGAAGTCTGTACACACTGTACACTGAAGAAAACTTTTCAGATATCATCATATATTGTGGCTAAGGAAATTGAGATATGAAAGATTAAACTTGTGGGTTAATCTGGAAAGAGCACCTTTTAACTAGATCGCCCTTGTCTGAACCTCAGATCGCCATAAACCATGCAAAAAAGCTTTACAAGGGAAGCAGGTGTTCAGGTACTATCATTGGTTGAAAATATTCTAGAACTGGTACTGTTCTTATTGCTAATTGTTTTTGAGAGTGATTCGCACATATGCGTCAATCACAGATATTTTTTGAATCACTTTGGACTCGAGAATTGGGACTAACCAAATTCTTTTTATATGTTTATAATGGACAAAAATGTTCAAAAACTGTTACAGTAGACCAACGATAGCTGTAACCTGGTATTCATATGGGTTAACTGATCTTTAAAGCGATAAGTCGGGTGTTGTATCCGGCGATACACCTAACATGCCAGCATCTTTGGCATCGTTTCACAGCCTTACCAAGGAGATTAATTATTTCTTGTAATCATTTAAGTCAACAGAATGCGTTCTGCCATTTCTATTTTTTAGTCATACATCTTTGATAGCAATCAATGGCGGAATAAGAGCTAGACTAGCTTGCTAATCTGTTTTTCGCAGATTTTTGCCAAAAAGAACAGTCTACCACGGCATTTTTCGTACGGAGAAGATACGGGTTTCTCCTCCACTGTTACTTGAAAATAGAGAGACTAGTTAGCGTAATTCACATGTGTATATTCTTTAACCGTTAGACTCCGAAGAACGCATTTATGCGTCCAAAATTGATCGCTATGTCTTTGGAAGCCTATAACTTTCTGAACCATTCAGAATTGGTCCACACAACTAAATTCTTATAAAGAACATAAAAAGAGCTCTCTTTTGGTACCAAACTTTACCAGTTTATCTCATTCCAGTGTTCAGAAATTCAAGTTGAAAGTTTAAAAAGTGTGTAAAAAAAATCTAGGAAACTTTTCAATTTTCTAGAAAACACAGCGGAGCCAAAGAATTAAATATGATTATTACTTAATAAGGCCTATTGTACCCGGGCTTTTTGAGGTTTTTGTAGCCCCGGGGGG
>JAUBWS010107965.1:0-10283 GCA_032270445.1 Darlingtonia californica
GCTATAAAAAATTAATACACCTTCCCGAGAAACCATTTATTGTTTCGCATTTCCCGCAGGGCTTTGAGGCCAATTTTGTCTTGACAACGAACTCTTCCAAATGAAATATTTCAATTTTCTGTTCTTCATATTATTTTTTCAAAGTTTCAATTCATCCAAGCTCTAGCAGGATAATTCTGACTCTTTTTTTTGACAAAAATAAAATAACTCTGAAGGTAAAAAAGCGTTAGCCTCGTTTATTACGAACTAGTGGTAGAGCAATCGCCCGGCAAGCGAGAGGTCGTGGGATCAATCACCACTTGGTCTGTTACCTTTGAGGTAGTTGGAAAGTCACATTAGTGTAAGATCTGTTGATTCATTACAAATGATGTAGTCACGTGATCAATGACACCATCATAAATATTTTTTCCATGGTTCCGGAGTTAGGCAGAAAGGACTAAAAGAGTCCCCCCTCCCCAGGATACAGAGCGCCTTAAAGGTCCAGTATGATAGGGTTAAATCAACCACTTAGTGTTCTACTCTTTTATCGCTATCTTATTGAGTGGATGCACCTTTGACTTTAAGTATTTTACCTGTTTTGATGGCGATAACAGCATTCTATAAAATGAAACGCATTACAATTAGTAGCCAATATTGTTAAGCAAAGGAAAGTTGTTATCAAAGTTTAATTTGAAACAGTACTTTGAAACACCCTACAGAAAGCCAGATAGAAAAGCGTGTAGCTAAGCTTAGCTCCTTTCATCTTGTGCAAACAGACTCCGTCACAAACAGACCAGGAAAACGTTTCTATTTGACTTCATTGTAGAAATTCTTGAGAATCGAGGATTAGAGGTAACGTATTAACTTACTTTTCACCTAAAATAACAGTATTTTTATTTGTTGGTAAAACTTCAGTCGTCGTTTGTTCAGGAATCCGCGGTTTGCTCGGAAGATTAAGAATTTCTTTCAAATCTTTAGAAATGCTTTTCTGCGATCTCAATGGCATCGGAATTCTTCGTTGACCAATAATACTTTGGGTTAAACTCTGCGTTCTCAAGGGTGATTTCAGATTGTTTATTTCGCCGAGGTCGATGGAGGAAGCACCAACAGACTGTAAAAAATAAATAATTTGATGAACAAGTTATGTATCCAAGTATTTTCTGTTTTTTTAACCTTCGCCAAACTTATGATCTATGAGGATTTTTACGCGATGTACAAAAAGTTTACAAAAATAGCAAATGAAGAATGATCTGAAGTTGAACTGCATGTATAATGCTTCTGCTTCTGATTTTTCACTTAACTACCACAACTACCAAACTGCCAAAAAAATTTACTCCAAAAAGGATTTAACAAAAACAATTCAATTATTCAACTCACTTGATTTTGTTGCGTTATGTTTTTCAGTTTAGGTAGGTATTTTACAGAACGGGTCACTGTGGTCGTTCCTAGTTCTCCTGATAAGCTTCTTGAATGAGGTGTTATCTTCATGTTATTTATGCGTTCGTTGATTCGACTCGGCCGTAATGTAGATTCTGAGAAACTATCACCAGATGGGTTTGCTTTGTTAAATGTGGTTGAGTTTGAAGCTACGAAAAAGAAGAAAAAAAATGCAAAACTAAAATTATGACGGTCTATGGGAAAAGAAGACATAAAGCCAATCATAATTTACTTGTTTACCTCTCAAAATCTTGAAAAAACGTCTGCGGAGGAGTGTATTTCTATTTAAGTGACAGGCAAATTGCGTGTCGCTTAAATAGAAATGCACTCCTCCACAGACGTTTTTAGTGACTTTGCCAGCGGGTGGAGTATGATTCCGGTAAAAATCACCAAGCTCCCTTTTCCCATAAAGTATGGTCCATCTACCCAATTTTAAAAATTGGCAAGCAACAACTTTTTTTAGTCAAGTGCCGTACGAACAAGGAGAGTGCAATTATTTTGAAATAGAAAAAAATTCAAGAATATAAGTCGCCCTACGCAGAAAGATAAAATGTTGGAATTTGGAATTTTGATGCAATTAATTGCGTTTTTCCACAATCTAGAGTGGCTTATTTTTGAAATCTTGCTGACACTGAGACTCAAAAACTCAGCTTCACTTCAAATTTAAAACAGGCGTGTGAAGCTATAAAACTTTCACAAAATATTACGAAAAACTCGGTATTGAAAAATTTACTTACTGCTTAACGTCGATTGCAGATCCTTCAAAAATTCCCCATTCCGTACATTTTTCAAACGGCTTGTTAAATAGTCAATGTTGTCACCTTGGTTCACTGTCTGTCTCTATTAAAAATTAAATCAATAATATAATATGCCTCAATCTAGTTTACGCGATGGACTTTTCCTAACATTTTGCGTTCTACACTAGGTCTACCAGCATTTTTCCAGAACTCACTAACTTCGGAGATTTGCAATTATAAACAAAGGATATCAATTGTTTCTGAAGGTTAGATTATAAAGCGATGCGGAGCGATATATTTGGCTATGATGATGATGTGATTATTTATCCACGATAGCCTCTTCAGTTCTTCATGAACTGCTATCAATGAGGGTCCTGCCTTCCTGGAAACACCCCAGGGCACCATGCAGAATTAACAGTGATTGGTGAAGTTCCCTACCGAAAGCCTCGCAAGTGGTTCGAACTCATCGTTCAGGCAACAAGCGCCTTAACAACTCGGCCACGGCTCTACTTTTGCCACAATGATTCTTTTGTTTATATTGGTGTTGTAGTTACTATGTACTACTATGCATGTGCATTATGTGTGAAATTCTACCGAATACGATGCCGTATATTACGGTATATGGGACCCGTATTCGGACGTTTTGAACGCTGCGATTCCTGATCTTCTATTTACTCAGTTCCAAAAAAGCCAGTAAACCAAGGATTGTTTTTCAAAATAGACAAAAAATAATTTTGTTAGTGATCAACTAACCTTTAACAGGCACGACAGTAACTTTAGGTTACAAAAACAGTTGGGGGGATTATAGTGACAGTTATCTCTAGCCTGGGTAAGTAAAAGAAAAGGGAGAACCTAAAAAATTATACTTTAAATAACTCTTCTCGTTTTTGATCATCATGACTCCATATTGCGAAAGTCTTGCTCATTCTTGGTGGAACCTTACCATGTCGATAATTGAATGCGGTAATACGTCGTGCTAATTCCAACGTTGGATTCACGTCAGCACCTGCATTTGGCATTCGAATTTCTGAAAGAAAAATTTTTCGTAGCATATAGTATAACGAGCTTGGAAAGTACTTAGCACAATTTTGCGTTGATTATTCAATTATATTTGAGGCTTCTTAACTTAATTTGTATCGGGTTTGAAAGATGGTAAATGGGTGACCCGTCTTCGATAGAAATCTTTCCTCTTTGAGTGCTTGACAGCAAAAGGTGAAAAATTGCATGGACAACCACAAACTATAAAACGTAAACATGCAGGAGTCACTGGATGAGCAAATTTCTTCAAATGAAAAGAAACTGACATTGGCATGACATTGCAAATAGAAATTTCAAAGACAAAATTTCCCAATTATACGTTAAAGGCGATTTGATCCTGCAAAAATACCAGTATGTCTTCAAAGTCTTACAATGTCAACCCAGCAACTTTTTTTGAAATTCTGTTTCGGAGTGTTGAAAAAAATCTTCAAAAAAATTCTGACCTTCCCAAACAAATAATGCACCTCATACAGCGTGAAATTTTACCGAATACGGTCTCGTATATTACCGTATACGGCTTAAATTCTTCCATAATTTCTTCCATATATGGAGGAAATTAGTCCATATACGGTAATATACGGGACCGTATTCGAACGTTTTTCACGCTGTGTTGTAAGAGTTAAAACCTTACCAAACATGGAATAATTCGCATTCGGAATAAGCGATTCATTTTCGTCTTCGCTATCAAAAGTCAGACAATAGGCTGGATTACATTTCCCACAAGGCGGACTTGGGCTCGGTGCGTAATTTGGCGTGTGCTTATGTGACGACTTGCCAGAGCTATCTATTAAACCAGCCTGTACATAGGAATAAGTGACTGTGTCCAAGTATTCGTTACTTTCGACAGAGCCAGAGCATTTGCGACAATCATTCTTCTTATCACGTGATGTGTATGACATCTTCAAAGTTCGTCTACTTCTAGGTTTAGCTACTTTTGTAGGAGGTGTAGCTTGAGGGGATGACGAAACAGGTTGCGTTCTGTGCACCTCTTTACTGTTTGAAGAAGTGTTTCGTTTCAGGTTTCGGCTTTTTCGGCTCTTGTTACGTTCTTTACGAGATTTCAAGCGCTTCTTTTTCGTCAGCTATAGGAAAGTTACAACTTTTATTGTGAAAGATAGGCGCTTTGAACGCAATAATACAGTAGTATAGCGCGTAGAACATAAATTCGTCTTTTACAAAAAAATATTTAATACTTTTCAGGGTGAAGAGGTTATTACAACCTGTACCCACACAAAAAGCAAAATCTGTATATGTGACGATCCATGGGAAAAGGGAGCATGGTCTTTTTACCGCAATCATACTCCACCCACTTGCAAAATCATGAAAAAACGTCTGCGGAGGAGTGCATTTCTATTTAAGTGACACGCAGGCAAACAAGTGAATTATGGATAGCTTTATGCCCCCTTTTCCCGTAGACCGTCACATATGTTCAACTTCATAACCTTGGTCGAAATTTTATTCTATGATCATTATCTAGCAGAAATTGTCACAGCTCTGTTACTTTCGTGATAATATAAGCAACGCAAATTAATTTAATGGGAAATTTTTCCGCGGGGATAAAGTTTCGCGGTTGGACTCATCCGTGAAATTTCTACATTCAACGGGGATTTAAATGGAGCCTTGTTGTTAAGTTTCCGCCTATTTTGCGATTTGACTAAGTTAACAAAATTTGCCAGAACTATTTCAATTTTTTTGATTCTCCTTTGTATGTTTTTTATGTATGTTTTTTTTATCCTTTTAAGCTTTCAAAATGGGGACCAGGTCAGGTGTTGGTGCAGAAACTTTAAGGAAACTGAACAAAACAGTAATAATAAGTCAATTACCTCAGGTATTGAAGCATGGAGAAGTTGCATGGGTAGACCATCTGATACTGAGCTATCTGAACCATACGACTCGGTCTCCAAATCAGAGAAGAATTGAAACTGTTCGCTATCGATGTCTGATTCGTCCATTTCGCCGCTCGTGATCATCTTTTTCAAAATGGTAGAACGAACACGGACTTTCACGTCGTTTTGAATATTTTCGAGCTGTCACGAGAAAGAAATGCTGATATTGGTACACTTATTCTTATTAACTATTTGAGTACAAGTAAACCATATACTATAGTTTTATTTGACAACCTACAAACGCTTTAAATAGGTCCGACTCACAGTTCAGAGATGAGGTAAATCGCGAGATTTTTTAGTTTGTCATGACGTTTTTCTGTGATTCAAATAGATTTAGTGGGCCTATTTTTTAAAGAATAGACTCTTGGTGTTTATTTTTTTGATTTAGAATATTTTTTTTGGGTTCCGGCGATTTCACTCAGTAGGGAGTAAGAATCCGTTTAATGTCAACGGTATCCTTTTTTTAATTTGTATTATTGTGTATTAATCATTATAAAAAGTAAACCATATTGCAAGCAAAATTTTATTTGAGATCTCCAATTTCAACAGCAATTCTATTAAAAATGGTTAACCAAGCTGGAATGTCTTTGTTAGAATTTAGGGACAAACAGAGCAAAATTCCTATGAATAAATAAATTAAAAAAGTTGAGCCCATGGCATAAGAATAAGAACAGAAAAATCCTTTTTCATCTGCGTTAGCACTTCAATTACTAAGTTTGCGTCTTACTAATTTCAATTCATAATAATAGATTGTCTCATACTGATGAAAAGTTACAAATCAATAACAATCGATGCCAAATCATGCAAGTATCTTCATGTAAATAGAAGTTGTAGCAGGATAAACATTTAGACGTAAAAGAAGTGAAATCAAGGGTATGGTTTTCAAGCCTTTGGCAGCACATACCCGTCATTTTCTAAGGCTACCAACCCAAAGTTTTAAAACAGATAAAAAAAACTTTTGTAAAAAATTATGTTATAGGATCTAAAATAATGATTTGATGCCTTCGAAATGTCAGGGTCGAACAAGTCAAGCAAACTATCACATAAATGATATCCCATTGCTTCATATTCTTGTACACCATAATGATATTCTTCTGCAGATGATGAACTACTTCCACAAAATGATGCCTAAAGAGAAAAAAAGAGGTAACAACGCCTTAGCGACACATAAAACTGGTAGTCTTTTCACGCTTTGCATTTCCTATCCCTCAATAAGTACAAATTAGTCATTTCAAACGCCCTCACCTACAACGAAAGTTTAATTTGGGTGTAATGTTTATTTTCAAGCGTAAAAATGTTCACGCACAACCTTGTCTGCGTAACTTCTCTACCACCACTCACGCACGAAGTAGACTCGCCAGCCAGTCCCTTTTCCAGAAGAGCCGAGAAAACGGGAAATATAATCCGAAACGGGTAAATCGGATATAAGTGCCGTAGTGCCGTAGTGCCGTACTGACACTCTCCATCGCTGCGCTTTTTTTAATTTACGCCGCTTTATCTAGTGGCTTTAGAAAAATAATAGACTAGTTAACTAGTCTACGCGCGAAGTCACTTTTTGCATGAATGAATGCAAGAAAATTAAGGCGCGCTAAAGTTAGTAACGATAACATAAAAAAATGTTAGTCACATGGTTAAGAACCATCTCAAACGTAATGCCATGATGGAGTTAATTATCTCAAATTAATATATGAGAAGTTACAAAATACTTTCAGGGGCCGATGTCTTAGAAAAATATGAAATAGTTTTTTTTTAGAAAAGCATATCTACAGTTGAAGATTGAAAAAAGAAAAGACAAAGATCTCACCTCAAGTGTATACGAATACCTAATTCCCATATTCCACATAACAACACGCCCCGTTCCCTCTTTGCTCTTCTGTACGCGGAATCGACAACTTGAAAAGGAAAACTATAAAAATAGGAATAGTCAGTGAATCGATTTTGTTCAACCCTGAAATCAAGCAAACAAGAGTTTGATGGAATAGGGGATTATATTCTCTTATCAATCCTCTTGATACGTACTGTAATAAAATATAATCAAAAATTCAGAAATTAAGTCCCTATTAGTTATTGTGAACCATAACGTCATAAATGTCATATTTGTATAGATTTGGAAATATTTTTTCCATTTTTTTCATTGCAATACATGTTCGATATGGTTACTTTAGTCATGAAATAAGCAATTCGCGACACGATTTTCTGATTCCATATTACAGGAAACGGAACTATCAAGAATAGATAGGGAAGACATTGTGTAGTCTGATTTCTTTGTGCTATATCGTTCAACAAAGATTAGAACCTGCTTATCCCACGCAACAAGTTCAAACGATTGGCCTCAAAAAATGAACTATACCTTATCCGAGGCATTTTTGGAGAGTATGTACGGAAACAGTCTTGTCCCTAGTCTAGTGTCCAACTGTTCTTGTTTATTCTCACACCCGTATATGAAAACATTTTTCTTGCGACTATGGCCATGGAAATCACAATACAAACAAACTTCACGCTCGTCTTGAAGCCTAAAATGAGAAGTGTGAAAAAAAATTCAACTACTGTTATTTCATTTTATCTTGCATACCTTAGTTCCATTATTTTTCGCGGCCCTTTTATTTTCGCAACCTCAAATTTTCGCTCCCCAAATTTTCGCGCGCCCCTCAAAAAGGTAGTTTAGCGCATATAATTACGTCTTTTGTTTTCGTTAAAAAAGATGTTTTTTATATTGCTCGCCCTTTTACCCCCGACCGTCAAAAATAAACACAATGTCTGATTGAGCTCGTTTCTTGCAGTTGCATGCAGCATTGTTACTATCTCGCGCAACCTTTATTTTCGCGCAGACGCGCCGCGCGAAAATTAATGGAACTAAGGTATTCATCGTACACTGGACTAGGCAACTTGGCAAGACGCCGGACTAGTAAGTAATACATAGGTTATAGATGATGTGTGGTGTTTGATAATCCTACATAAGGCATACGTTGCATTAGGGGTTGGCCTTGTGGTCAAGGTGCCGGGCACGTTAACCGAAGTTCGACTCTCTGGCGCAGATTTCGGTGGTGAAATTTTTCCAATCACAGTTGATTCTGCATGGTGCTCTGAGGTGTTTCCAGTAACGCAAAACCGTCATTGATAGCAGTAGCAGCAAAAAATAGACTGCTGTTAAAGTTAATATAAACAATAGTTGCATTCAATGTGACTAATTCATTTTAGGGCCATTTTAGGGTCATATTTACACGCAATATTTTCGTAATTCTTGTACCAATTGATAGAGTTTCAAATTTTCTTTACAATGGTGTTACTAATTTTTTGATTCAAAAAATAGTTACAGCAATTAGAATTTTACCATGGAATTTTAGCGTTAACATGATAACGATCGATAAAAGGTATATAGTAACTATGAATTAACTGCGGCTTGAAGAATCAAGTATCTGAGTTTACAGAGAACTTTTTTAATCTTTTATCTTGGGACATAAGATCATATCTTTTAATCTTTCATGCAATGCAATAAATAACCAAGCACTATCACTTTTAGTATGGGCAACATTAAAAAATCTGATCTGATGAGCCACCGAGCAGTGAAAAAAAGTGCAAAAATTTTAATGTTTAAAAATTATTACAAAGCAGAACTTGTATTACAAATACCAGGCATAACAAGTTTCAACAAAAATAACTTTTCCTGTATAAGTAATAAGCCGCCCGCGCCACTAAACGTGTCAGCACATACATGGCACTCATTTGAAGTACTTTGTTGTTAAAGCGCCAAGGTAAAAAACAGAGAAAAAAGGAAGAAAAGCCTTCCTAGATGACCAATGAAACAGCTTCGATCCAATAACAGTTACAATGAAAAACCTAGCAGTAAATTGCAAATTCATTATCAAAATATTTAGAACAGCGGGTGAAAAAAATTTCTTCTTCTTTGACATCGTCTTCAATAAGAATGATTTATCTAAAACTCTTCAGTTCCGTTAAGACACCTGATGACAAACGCAAATATAGACTTTAGAAACAAAAAGCAGTCAAATATGAAACTACAAAAATAAAATTTAGTAAAAACTGATAGGAACACACAAGTGTAGCACATTACTCATTTAATGTCAAGTGTATGAATTTCTTCCTAGTTATTCTTTAAATAACGAAGTCGTGGAAGAAAAGCGTTACATGGTGTTGTATCAGTGGTAAAAAACAATAACAATATGAAATCAAATTCCACAGAGTCATTCAACAATACAATTACCAAGTCAACAAATGTCTCATTAAGCAGACTGTATTGCCTCCCTGATTTTGTTTCTTCGGATTCAATCAAACCTTTTTTGGTAGAAAGTACACTTCGCAAGACAACATTTTATTTGTCGCTGCTGATATGCATTTTTGTTCTATTAACAAATTCATTGTTGATTTATGGGCTTATCAAGACATGCAAAACGTTAACGTTGGCTAACAAACTTTTCTTGTATTTATCGTTTATCGATATCTTAAGCATACCAACAGCTCCGTTCAATACATACTTTCCCCAGAATAAAACTATTCCATGTTGGTTTGTTGGTTTGGAAGGAGGATTGGAATTTTTCACAAGAGCAATGTCATATCATTTGTTTATGGTAATTTCTTCTCTGCGTTTCTTATCAATCTGGAAACCATTTTATCATGTAAACAAAGCAAAAGTGATGACAGTCAATGGCATATTTGCTGTTATTTTTCTAGTTCAGTCAGCAGGGCTTTTTGTGGGAGTATCGCTTCAGTTTTGGAATGTCCAAAGGGGTGCTTTCTTACTTATTGGGGGAGGCATCTTTGCTATTTTAGCAACATTTACGACAATAACAATAAACTGCATGTCATTTCGGCTATTGAAAAGAAACAAAAGAAATGAAACCAGACTAGATGATATTATTGCAAGTAAAATCAATAAAAGCTACCAAGAATCTGCAACGCAGTACTCAATATCATCAGAATCGTCAGATAAAAAAAGGAGTGTTGAGAAACATCATCAGAATAAAAGGCAACATCAGCAACTAAAACAAATACAGGAGAGAATCTCACAAGTCGTTCCAACTGAAAATCCGAACAGTACCTCATATTCCAATAAGATGTATGCTGTAAAAACTCTTCTTATGATCAACATTTTCTATTGCATTCTGTATGTCCCCTATACTTGCTTTGTTATATATGCTGGAATCATAATTTTGGTTAGAGGAAATGAAGGCTGGTTGGAAACTCAAAA
>JAUBWS010107987.1:0-10282 GCA_032270445.1 Darlingtonia californica
CCCCCCCCCCCCCCCCCCCCCCCCCCCCCCCCCCCCCCCCCCCCCCCCCCCCCCCCCCCCCCCCCCCCCCCCAGACAATTATTCGGTACTCTAGAGTATGTGCTTTATCCTTCAGAGAAACCCCTTAGAAATTTATGTTTGTTAGGGGCGATGTTTGCGACAGCTTCTTGTTAGTTTTATCTTTGCAGAATTTTTGTCCATAAACTACTTAGAAATTTACTTTCAGCACAAGCTGAGGGTTGAGTGACTTCTCACAAAATTTAAAGTGATTTTCTTTCGTAACTCGTGACCATTTATCAATGTAAAACTAAACAGAAATAAATTACCTGATATTATATTCGCGAAATTAATTCGAACGTATGAATCTCGATCAATCCTGGACTGCTCATGGTAAAATCCCATTGCATGTAACATCTCGTGCAATACAGTTCCTTAGATAAAGTAAAAAACAAATGAAGGTTAAAGATAAGGAATAGAATTTGTAAGCAACAAGGAAAGCCACTTTATTTCATAATTTGAACTGCAATCAATGTGTAGGAAAGTAACTCCAACAGGAAGATCTTTGCAACTTTTGACACCGAAAACATGTCAGGAAATCAAATTCGGCTTCTGTAAATTATACACTTAGTGTCGTAAGGACCAAGTCAAAAAGTCATGCAAGTATAGTAATTAAATTTTTCACGATCGGTTAACAAGTGGGGTTACGGTTTCAGTAAGCCTAACGTTTGCAAAGGTTACCAAAATTTTCAATGGGTAGCATGAATACATTCTAAAACTTTTATTTATTTAGAATAGATAATTTAGCAGTGTGGTTCTATCCATCTCCAGGAGCGGATACAGTCTCTTCAAACTACCATGTGAAAATCCCGAACTTTTCCGATTTTATGATTAAATTTCCCCGATTCTTCCCGAAATGTCTTTAAAATTTTCCTAAGTTTGTTAATTTTAGACTACTTAACTGTGTGAAATCACAACTTTCACATAGTTTCTACCCGCCCCTGATCTCTATCATGAAAAATATTATAGAAGCATTGTGTTCTTTTAATTGAAGTTTTATTCATGTTGAGAAAGGAATGCGACTTTCAGGTTTTCCAAGCAGTTATTATAAAACCTATAATAAAATCAAACCAGTAGTTATAAAATACTGCTGTGAAAGGTTACCTTGATTGTTGTCAATACAGGCGTAATGCAATGTAATTGGTTGATAAGTTTTTGTTCCGACCCTCGTAACTGGTGAGCGTCCAACGTAGCTGGAACATCTAGAAATTTTCATAAATTTTTGTTTACTTTTTGTATACTCAAGTATGCTTTTTATTACCGTTTCGACTGTTACTAGCCATCTTTCAAGAAAACGTTATATGTACGCTGATCCAGAAATAGATCAATCACTGCGCTCTCTGTTGAGCTCAGTAGTATAACCAGAGGAAGGCTTACAGTAAGGAGAGAGAAAAGATTAATGCAAACGAATTTGAAATTTTAAAACTTCTCATTTCTTTTCCTGGCTTTCATGATTCCCCTCAGAGAGACTACTGCACGTCCTGCATATGAAACATAACATACCCGCTTCCTGTAACGAATCTGACATAGTGCGTGTCACTTGAAGTTTTTGGTTTCCATGTGTCGGTATTGCAATTGATATAGCTGTTCATCTTTTGGATGAAATGACGAATCCTGTATTCATGGATAAAATCGACTACAAAAGAAGAAAAGTTTTTTTACCTTAAAGAGTTTCACTTTTTAAAACATCTTCTTAATCATCTTTTTTTGCAAATTGAGTGCAGTATACTCTCAACAAATTGAACACTAAAGGGATAAAGCAACAATATACAGTGAATTAGTTTAAACTGTCCCATATAGCAAGGAGATCCTTGGGAGAACCAGCTTTAATTTTAACCTTTACTTCATTTTGACTCCATACGGAGTCATAAAAAAAATTTGAAAAACTGCGATAATTTGAAAACGGAAAAAGATTTCTAAGTGAAATTTTCACAAAATATTCTTAAGACTTTCTGGCGTCTTTTAAGACCATAACCAAGGGTGGTACACTAAACAATTCTTAAAATATATCGAAATTTCAAAAAAAATATATCTTTGCATTTTCAAATCTACTCAACAAGAGATTCATTCTGGTATATAAAACATAGGGGTAGCGAGGTGGTTTCATTATTCATGAGGTAAAGTGTTAAATTGTTCTAAGAGAGTCCCAATGGCATAAAAGTGACGGTTATAAACGTAAAAAGACAATTCATACGTACAACTTGATGATATTTCATAAGGAATGTGGACTTTTCCGCTCTTTTTGGGCCATAACCGAGTATTTGCAGCTGCAGATCTTTTGCCATCTTTATCAGTGATTATTTGCTCATCCTCTTTGTAACCTGTATGCAAAATAGATAAATTAGCGTTTGTTTTAATTCTGCATCCTTAATGATCTCAAAAGTCTTATCCTAAATTTTCTTAATGCACCCAGCAATGCTTCGGTCTACATGCGGCTTGGCTTCAGAAAAATTCGTAACTTTGGGCTTAAAGTGGGCTAAAAAAAATTTAAATGTTAATTTTTAGAAAGTTTGAGGATGATACTTAATTCACTCTTAACATTTTGATTATTTCTTACTGGGTTAAATACTATCACATGAAATCAACAACGTTTAGTTAAAAAATTCTTACGTACCAAAAATCAATGAAGAAATTTGAAAACCAGACTAGACTAGACTAGACTTAGATACTAAAAGACAAATAAATCCAGGAAAATTCCATGGGAAATAATTTAATGGGGATTTTTTTTTCACTAGGAGACAAATAGAACTGAGGATAGAACAGAACAATGCCATATAACAAATGCAATTGAAATTACCTAGCTTTTCGTTGATTTCTACTTCAGTCATTGGTTCTAAAAAAATGAAATGATAGCATGGATTGTATTCACTCCTAATGTGGATGTTTATTTGTATATTTCAATTGAGAAGAGTAGCAACGTTCTTCAAATATAACTTTTCCTAGTTGAATTGAGGGCAGTCAAAGTAAACTTTTTCACAAAAGAATTTTTTTTTAAGTTTTCATGGAGTTTCATTTAACTATTTGAATATTTTTGTATTACAGAACTTAAAGTAAGCTTCGATGAACACAAATTTTGTATGTTACTCGGAAGATTTACCCATACGGTAGCCTTTAAACTAAACCTTGTTGGAATGGCAACTCTTAAAATCACTCGAATCCAGTTTAGAACCTTTTTGATTATTTGGGGCTTATCCTCAATGAAAATTTTGAAAAAATAATAAATTTGCTATATTACTTATATTTGAATCGTCTGACTTTTGATCATTCTCTTTGTCGGTATCGTCTTGTGATTCTGAAATTGAAAAAGCATAATGAGTTGTTTACAGGCAAGGACAGGACAGTGACTTTAAAACAACAGACTTTGGTTGGCAAGAGTTTCCAATAAAGGCTTTGTAATGGTAACACTCTAAGCACCTTTAGTATTCAAGAGCAGAGCCTTAAACAAGAGCTTCAATGAATGAATTGGAGAGGCTGTACTCTAAACAAGTATAACTTTCAATCCTATTCTTTATTTTAATTTCAGGATCAGAAGACGAGAAAAACACAGATAAAGACCAAAAGTCACAAGATCCAGGTGGTGTAGTCAAATATATTCCACTTCAAGCTAGTATTGATAGCTAGTGATCAATAATAGTAACAATTTTTTCAGGAAAGCTGTTATATATAAGGCATCTAGCCTCGAAGGAAGTAATCGCCCTAAAAGAAAACAAAGTCATATTGAAAACGGAGGTACATGCCTGATTCCTTTGGCTTTTGATCTTTATTACCATTGTCAATTGGTTCTGGTGGTCCTAAAGCCATTAAGAGTAACAACTACATATATTTAGAGCAAGAAAAAATAAAGATTTTAACTCTATTCGACCTTAGCTTTTAGAGATCCTCAGGCCTGACAGAGGATACTTTCAACCCCGCCTTTATCCCTTTCAATAACCACAAATGCTAGAAACCTAAAATTTGGCACAACCATAAGAGTAACAAAGATATGACAACACATTTTTTTCCTTTCCATGGAAACTTGCTGACATCATAAAAAATTTGAGTTTCTTTTTTTTTCAGGACCAACTTTTAAAGAGCGATATTTTTTGACTGGAAAAAGCTATTTACAATCTGTTTTGATTTTTAAAAGTTACATTCATAAAATTCCATAAGATTCACAACAACCACCCACCCCCCTCAGTTCAGGTAGGGTTAAGTCACTTCCTGCACAACTCACGACTTGTAAAACAGACCTACATTTTTTAAGTACAATATTTTGAAAAATCTTGACTTATTGCAACTAGATGGGATTGAAGATGAAGTCATGAAAAGAGTTGCTCCATATTTCCACCATTTCATCTACAGTTTATTCATATTCAGACCAAACCTTCTTCTGTCGATGCTACTACTATGACATGAAGACCCTAACACCTCAGTAGCAGTAGCTTATCTAGGGTAGGTCGCGCAAGACAGGAGGAGAGAGGAAAAGTCATTAGTTGTCATTTTCTTTGGTATCAACATAATACAACATGACTGGTTAATGACAATAACTTTTTTTCTTTCATCTTGTAAGTGCGATCTACCTTTGCATACGCTAGTGAATAGGTATAGAGCTGAACAAGCTTACCTGATTCTGAGTCAATAGTTGTTTCATCTCCCGCTAAATTTAAAAAATCCACGAATTCAAAGATTATACAGAGAAATGGTTAGGGAATTAATTTTTGAATTTATTCAAAGACTTTAGCATGGTCAGGGTGGAGAAAATTATTCTACGGTCTTTTGTAACATTCTCAGTAATAAATAAATGAAAGTGTAACGTTGATAAATTTTAAAATGAAAAATCAAAGCTCTGCAGGATGTTCGCTTTTAATTTGACTAAGAAAAATGCTCTAAACCATATGAAGGCCGAATTTAAAAACCTCATGCACTTCCTATCCTTAAATAACGTTTTATCTATTGCTCAAAAGAAGCTTTTCACTAAAGAGATCACGCATTTTTTGCCCTGAGTGAATATATGTAAATATAACTTTTTTAAGTTCGATGACGTCATCAATTTGAAAATCAAATTTATTTCAGGCTATTTACTCAACACAGGTATAGTTGGTACCATCTGCCAGGACAAAAAAGTGACCTGGTTAGCGAAACTATTCTTTTGAGTCATAAATGAGCATTGTTTGAAGGATGGAAATGCATGCGGTTTTGAAATCCAACCTCAATATGCTTGTGCCACCTCCCACACCATTGCAAGTAAACGTTTTAAAAATATATATCATTCAATATGTAACCACATATTGAAAGAGAGTCAAACACAAGCCTATTAGTGTATTGAATACAGTAAAGCAAATCGAACAAACGTTTTGTATGAATTTTTTCAAAGAACTTAAGTACAGCATGGGTGAGATAACTATCTACAGAAAATAACTGAGACAAGAAATGCAATTCATCACCACTTTCAGGCCGAGACACATCCAAATTTTTAATTGAACAAAATGTTTGATGAGGTTTGGAAGCCCCTTTCAAGCAACTAAAATCTTCCATTCAACATTCATCCCAAATTCTGCCATAAAATGTTGAATGTTATTGTTGGATCTAATTAAATTGGCCTTTATGATTTGGATCTGAAACAATAGCAAAACTTTATGGTAGTTGCTTTGTATATTAGCAAAACCTGCAGCTTTCATGTTTGTTTTTCAGACGGTCTTCGTTAAAACAAAGTGATCATCAACTAGGAAACACATAGGATAGTAAAGTAGCCTAGACGTAGATTTATTTGCAAATGATAAAACACAGAAATCACTTGGTCGTGTTCTAGTGAAGTATAGCTTACATGGGGGTTTCGATGGCTCTATAAAATCACGTTGCTCGGAAGATCCTAAGACAAAAATCAGAAGGTTGAAGAAGCACGAAAAAGGTATTTTTTTTTCAGAAATCGTATAATATGCCGTAAATTTGCAAGATCATGAGTGCAGTTCCGAATCAGGGAGCATCGTTTTAAGACGAGCTCTAACATTTTTTTCTCACTTTCTTACTGGACATTTACAAAGAAGTTTTTTGTAAAATCTCTAGTAGGCAGTTGACCAAAACAGCTAGAGTCCATCTTAGATAAGTTCTTTTCTGATATGGGTAATAATCGTCTATGTGGCGCAACTTGTGGCTATGACTTTAAACTTAATGGGATCTACACTGATAGAGCAAGAAAAATATCATTTTTGCAAAGAAGAAATTGTTGGGTCTGTCATGATGTGGTTTGCAAAAAACTTGACAAATCCTTAAGTCCAGCCATTATTTTAATGTCGATCACTGTTTGACCTAACTGAGATGCGCTGTTAGATGTTATGTTCGCAGCTTACCACGAAGTCGTTTGTCGAGGATTAGATATTTCAATCTAAAGAAGCTATTGCGTCTGAGGGGGAGAAGAACCAACCTAAATAGATGGATGCCCTTGATGATGTAAAACCATCGATTACAGTACATACATTACAGTATTTCAATTTCCTCAAATGGTTTTGGTGGATGTGGTATTTGAAATTTGATTCATTACTTTAAAGTTTTCGAACCTACCTGAATTGGCATCAATGGTTGTTTCATCGCCACCGTCTAAAGGTTAGATAATGGAAAAACAACAAATAATTATACGTCAATCGAAGATATGTCCTAACACAAGATATGTCGTCAAGGGACAGGCCTCACTGTAGCTCTTAGAAGTTCAAAGGGGAGATTTCTCCTTTGATTCTTTCAAAGTACTGTTTTGTTCTTATCAAAAGCAAAATTTTATCCGTGCAAGTTTCTTTACTCTAAACTTTTGATAGGAAATATAAGTTAACCCAATTATATCTTGGCTTTTGGGGCTTGTGTAACAAAATTAAAAAATAATCATCTTGAGTAAACAACAACCCCTGCAAAAGATTTGCCCAAAGACAACATGATAGCAAGATAGTCTTGCCATGTTTTACAATGAAAAATATACCGGCAGGTGGATCTTCTGAGTTATTTTCTTCTGGAGAACTGTTTTCTTCTGGATCACTTATTAGAAAATCCTCATTTTCTTTGAAATCAATTTCTGCTGGCATGTCCTCTTCTTAAAATAAATTAGGTGAGAAAGATTAAAATATAAGAAAATCTATCACCAGATTTTACAGGGCATCAACCGTGTGTGGAAATTTAAAAAACATATTTGTCTGTTTTGTTGACGTTTGTTTTAAAAACATCAAGCAATCTATGCGATTTTAGTTGTAATTTCGAATGTTTTGGCAGCATTCTTAGTGTTACAGAAGATCATCCCCCTCAAGTAAAATAGTTGCTGAATAAAGGGAGAAAAGAAGAAAAAAAATGAGAGAAAAAGTATAGATAAGGATAATACTCGCCACCCCCCCCCCCCCCCCCCCCAACCAAAAGTTGTGTTGTATGCCTTGTTTACTTTCTAACTTTATTGATTATCATATTGGTACATATTAAGCTGCTTTATTTCACATAATAAATGTTTATTTCAAATATTGCCTTTTTTCCTTGGAATCCATCTCAAGGTCAATTAAGCACAAAATATCTATTTGGCCTAAGACCAAAACTAAGTTTTGAATAAAATAGTTTTGAATAAACTGGTTTTACCTGCTTGATCTCTAAGCGTTTAAAATCGTTAATCAAATGCATGCCTGAAAAACGTAGCTACTTAGTTAGCTAACATACGGGTAGAAAATTATTAAAAACGCACTGCATGGTTTAGGTTTTTTTACCTGTATGCTAAGGGTCTGACATTGAATCCTTAAATTTGTGCCGCTTATACAGTCGTATTATCGTATAAATTCAACTTCCATCCCTATTTGTCAACAAAAATTGAGTTTGCATGGGAAATTCAACACTTACTGTCGTCATTTTCAGTCTTTTCTTCATTAACTTCATCAAATACTTTTTTAGCCACTTTGTCAATGTTTTCCACATCATGTTTAAGGTCTCCAACGAAGGCTAATAAATATTGAAATTACAATGTATATTGAACTAGTAGTAATATCAAGATTGGCATCAAAATTAGATTACCAATTGGTGGGTTAAATAAATTTCGATTAAATTAATATTTTTCGTTCCTTGACAATACGGTCAAAGTTTTTATCTTTTGGTTTTTAAAGAAAGACTTCAAGTCCAACCTCAGTTTATGCTTTGATAGGTAAATGTATCAAATTTGTGTGGAAATGGATAATTCTTCTTTTCTTAAAAAGACTGCCAAAAAATACCTGGCAAGTAAGAAGGGTAATTCAGGTAGACATTAACAAAAACCTTTTTGCTACCTTAAATTATTTGATCTTTTTTCAGTTGTTATCAGATGGTTATCAAATCTATTTCTGCTTACTTCACTGCTTTAGAGTGGACGTACTGAAAAATTGTTGCAGGAATGTAAAAAAGTCGTTAAAGACCATCATCTATTGTCATTTGGTAATAGATAATGACTGTAAATTTCGCTCTCATTTTTCGATTCCTTGGATCGTTGAATTCAGGTGGGAATCCAAAGATACTTACCTGCCTGACTGCACACCAAGCAAACGGAAAAGACCAGCAACAATCGAATCATCTTGTATTCTATCTAACAAGAAACATATTCGGCGAAATTAAAATCATATAGAAGCAAAATATTGGCCTTTTTTTAGGTTTTTGTAAAGTTCAGTAACAAAGTATTTGATTTTACTTAACATTAAACTTATTGGTAGCGCATACGTTACAACTTCATTGATCTAAGGACACCTTTGAAATGTTCAAATAATTTGAAGAAACTAAGCACGAACCTTTTTTGCCCTTTAGTAGCAGTTAAATAAGTTGATCGCAGTAGTCAAGGGCAACTCGAAAGCTACCTTTATGTTTGGGGCACTACTCCCTTCCTCAAACAACTCCTTTTCCAGGTGTTACTCATCACCAAGTGTTTAGCAAGGACACTTTGTGATGAGCTATAAACTAATGTATCATAGTTGATCGATAGTTCTTTTTGTTTTGTAGAGACTTTCCCTCTTAACTGCAGCTTATCTCGTTAGTAAAGGGAATAATTCACTTTTCTTGGGATAAATTCAACATTCACTGCCTTGTTTTTAACCAAACATAAAATTAAGGCACGCTATATCTTAGCAAAAGAAATGACAAAAATGCAGACAATTTCTATACATAACATTTGACAGCTTGTTGTTAAAATCACCTTAGTTCAGAACGAGTCGGGATATGCTAATGATAATCTTGTGAAAGGTGTATCAAAAAATACGTTGAACACAAAAATGTTCTTACCTTATTAGTCAGTTTTGTTGAGCTTGAAAAATGATAGTGGGGATAGTTTTTTTGAGCAGAGGCTTTTATAGCAAGTTCTAAAGGATTTTATCTCCTAGTTATGCATATAAGAGCAAAAAGGATGACACAATAAGAGGAAGATTTTATGGGACATGGCGTCTTTGCCTAATTAGCAAAACTAGCAAAATAAGTAGTTCAGATTTCCATCTATTTAAATCAAAATAGAAACAAACGTCACTGTCGTTCTTGTTGAGTAAGTTTGAAAATTTGTTTTCAATTCTGATTAGCAAAAAATACAGATACCCATCAAATTTTGACAGAAATTAAAAGGCTGGATAATGCAAATTAAATCTATTGAAATTACCTTAATTAACAATAAAAAAGGAAGACTATTATAATTGATCTGGCAATAATCAAGAGTTCTTTGATCAATGTTATCTACCTAAAAATTGTTTACTAAATGGTTCTGATTTCACTTAATAACATATGCTTAAAATCTTCCGCTATTTTGTGATGGCAAACGAGCTTGTGATACAAATCTACTCCAACGCAATGTTATTTGTCAAAATTGAATGAATTAGAAGGGTTTTCGCTCGTTGAAATAAAGATCTGTCTATTTGTTTTTCCTTAAAGACTACCATCTCCAGTTTCCAATTCATAAGATAAGAAAAAGCATTGCTTTTTAAGCTTATAAGTACGCGAGGTAATTTAGAAACCTTCATACAACTTCAGTATGCTTGTCATTTGGAATATTTTCTGTCCTGGAATGAAAGAACAAATATTTTTTGCTGCTGTTGCGTTTAGCTTTATAACACGTGGATGTGCGATAGATTTAAAAGTGAGAACACGGTAAAATATTACATAAAACGTCTTTAAAGTGAACAGTTTCGCATGAGAAAAACATTTTTGAAATATCCCAGTAGACAAAAAGACATCGTTACGACATCGCAAAGACATCTCAAGAAGACATCCCAAGATCATCTTGAATGCG